>APFE031718441.1:27894-80927 GCA_000404065.3 Pinus taeda | reverse complement strand
CCTGCGTACTAGTGAATGGATCAGCTAGTACAAGAGCAAAGCGGGTTGTAGCTCCCGTACTGGTATAAGGCTGCACCAGTACAAAATATTGTAAAAGGATTTTCTTATTAAGAAGAAGATTGAGATGACTTGCAGCAGGTGGTTTTCTCCCGCATTGGGTTTCCACCTTATATCATGGTGTTCATTTGTGTGCCTTATGTGTGATGATCTATTCTATGTTACTGCATCTGTTAACTGATAATATGGTTGATAATGTTCTAATGCACTCATTTAAGATCAATTAACTTAATCATAAGAAGTTGTGGAAGCAGCATATATGAATCTGGTTATGGAAATGAAAAAGTTTTATTAATGTGATAATATTGATTCACCCCCCCCTCTCAGTATTATTTCCAACACTAAAGTCAAAGCAAAGAATATTATCAGGGATTCCACTGACTAGCATTTGGTGGCCTACATCTCCGAATTGAAGACCTCCAAGGAGATCTATGATAGGTTGGTCGGCATGTTCAAGGTTAGTAATGCTAATAAAATTCTATTCCTCAAGAATAAGTTGAAGGATATTAAGAAAGGCAAGGACAAAGATATTCAATCCTATTTCTTGAGGATTACTGATATCAAGAATGGTCTACTCTCAATTGGAGAAGTCGTTCCTGACAGGGAACTTACTCTCACCACCCTTATAGGACTCCCACCTGAGTGGTATGTATCTAGAACCACTGTCCTCAACAATGATCGAATTCCAAGGTTTGAAGAATTGATGTCGAGATGCATTCAAGAAGAAACAAGAATGGTGGAGCAAGAAAAGCCTTTTAATAGAAGCAACCCCATTGCATTCTCTGCTCATGCCAAAAGGATAAATAATGCAAGGTCTAAAGGTCATTTCCATGGAAACCATGGATCTAAGGGAGGAAGGAAGGGAAGGTGTTTTGTTTGCAATAAGTTTGGCCACTATGCAAGGGAGTGTCCAAATATAAGGGACATATCGCATGATGATGATCACAATCATTCCAAGGCAACTTCAACAACAACGATCAAAGGAATAGCAAGTCCAATGGCAAAGGAAAAAGGAATGCGGGACATCAAGGAAATGGTCGACCCTCCAAGAAATCAAGGAACTCTAAGTATGAAGAATCAAATGTTGTTAACGATAAGCAAAAAGAGTACTATCTTATATTGGGACTCTCCACTGCCTCTCCTCCAGACACTTTGGGAAATTGGCTGATTGATAGTGGTGCCTCAAGGCACTTCACCGAATATAAGGAAGCCCTCTCTAATATGATAGAAAAGGATACAAACTTGGAGATATCCTTGGAGACGATGCCACCTATCCCGTGAAAGGGGTAGGGAATGTTACCCTTCAATTGAATCAAAGTAACACTATTCATTTGCAAGAATTACTATATGTACCTGATCTCAAGAAGAACCTGGTGTCCATTTCAGCCATGGAGGACAAAGGATTCAACTTTCAAGGTGGCATTCATCGATGGAAAGGTACATGTTTGGAAAATAAATTTTAAAGATGCTTTTACTCTTGGGTTCAGGGTTGACACTTTGTATCAAGTTGGAGGAAGTCCATTGGGAGCCATGTCTTGCGACACATCTCTATAATCTGAACTATGGCACTGGAGGTTTGCCCATCTTCATTATAAGGCCTTACCTGATGTGAGACAAATGGTGACAGGTATGCCCGAGTTCAAAGTAGAGCATGAAGGTGTATGTCCGGAATGTGCCAAAGGAAAACTTACAAAGGGACCATTCCCCTCAAGTAATAGCAAGGCCACAAATATATTGCAATTGATCCACTCTGACATTTCTGGTATGATGCTCGTAAACTCTTTGGGAAGATACTTATATTATCTCACCTTTATGGATGATTATTCTCGCAAGACCTGGATCTAATTTTTGAAGAAGGAGGATGAAGTGCTCACCTGGTTTCAACACTTCAAAGCCTTGATCGAAAACCAATCCAAGAAGAAAATCAAGATATTGAGGACTGATAATGGGACCAAGTACAAATCCAATGAATTCCAAGATTATTGCAGAGAAGTTGCCATTAAGAGGGATACTACAATGCCATACACTCCTGAGCAGAATGGTATGGCTGAAAGGAAGAATCGCTCTATTGTAGAAGCAGTTCGTGCCATGCTTCATGATCAAGGCCTTTCAAAGTTCCTATGGGTTGAAGCTGCAAATATCGTCGTGTATGTTCAAAACTGATGCCCTCATCAAGCATTGGACTCCAAGACTCCCGAAGAAATGTTCACTGGTAAGAAACCTGATGTCTCTTATTTTAGAATATTTGGAAGTCCCGTATATTTTCATGTACCGAAAGAGAAAAGAAGCAAACTGGGTGCATCTGGGAAGAAAGAAATCTTTGTGGGCAATAGTGAAAATTCTAAGGGACATAGAATTTATGTGGCTGGTCAAAAGGAAGTTGAGATAAGTCATGATGTCACCTTCGACAAAGATATGGCCTCAGGAATATCAACAACCTTCCTATCCTAAGGAAGGACAAAGAATCTGACACCGGAAATCAGGGTGCAAAAGAAGACGAAACGATGCCTGATGTTGATAAACCTATGGATCCTATTGATCCTCCTCGTCATGAGCCATCCTCCTCCAAAAGGAGACCCTCATGGCTTAGGGAGACTCTCAAAGATGCTGAGAGACACATTGCACCAAGGGGGACTTTCCGTGAAATCAAGAAGCCTAACAGTTATCAAGGATATTTGACTACCATGAGCACTATCATTCAAAATGAGCCCTCATCATTCGAAGAAGTCGTGAAGCATCAAGTATGGAAGGATGCTATGAATGAAGAATATGAGTCAATTATGAAGAATGATGTCTGGGATGTGGTCCCTAGACCCCAGAACAAACCGGTTGTCACCTATAAGTGGCTCTACAAAATCAAGCATGGAGCTTATGGAAGTGCAGACTCTCTCATTCACAAATGTAAGAGGGAGTCAGCTTCTGAATTTGAGATGAAGGACCTAGGGCCAATGCACTATTTTCTAGGGTTGGAGGTCTGGCAAAATCTAGGTGAAATTTTCCTCTCTCAAGGAAAATATATTGTGAAGATATTGGAAAGATTTGGGATGGTGGACTGCAACCCTATGACTACTCCAATGGAACTTAACTTTAAGAAGTTATGTGGTAGTGTTGTTGGACCCGAATTGGGAAATGCTTCAGAGTATCATCAACTCATAGGAGCACTGATGTTCTTGGTGAATTCCCGTCCAGACATATGTTTCGCAGTTAACACATTAAGCCAATATATGGTTGAGCCTCATCATATACATTGGATTGGTGCCAAGAATCTTCTGAGATATCTGCGGGGCACAATCACTCATGGACTAAGATACACTGTCGAAGATGTGAGGCTGCATGGTTATTCTGACGCTGATTGGGCTGACAGTGTGGTGGATCACAAGACCACTTTTGTATGTTGTTTTTCTTTGGGTTTTGCTTTGATATCCTAGATGAGCAGGAAGCAGAAATTGGTTGCCTTGAGCACCATCGAGTCTGAATACATAGTTGCTAGTATGGCCTCCTATGAAGTTGTCTGGTTGAGGAAGCTCTTCAGTGAACTGTTTGGACATGTGTTGGATACCACTGTGATCCTCTATGACAACCAAAGTAGGATCCGATTATCAAATAATCCCATGTTTCATGATCGCTCCAAGCATATAGATATCAAGTACCACTTTATCCGGGATATGGTACAACGAGGAGCAATAAGGCTCCATCACATTGGGACTGAAGAGCAGGTCGCCGATATTCTGACAAGGCTCCTGGGGAAGGTCAAGTTCTTGGCCTTTCGAGAACGAATTGGAGTTGTGGAGAGACCCTCTTATGAGGGTCCTATATGAGATGGACATTGAGCTCTGGGAGCTTCGGGGGGCTTGGGGTACTTCTTGGAGCAATGAGCAACCATAGGGTGAGTGGTTCAACCTTCCCCTAGTGGTTTGTTGTGTACAGGATGAGTGGTTCAGCATTCCCATGTGATACCCCTTACCGACATGTAGGCATAATGAGTGGTTCATCCTTCTCCTGTTGAGACATCCTACCCATGCAGTCAGGGACTCATGGGAAGTACCTCTCATCTAGCCAATGAGTAGGGAAATGAGGATAGGGACCATAGAACTACCGATGGACACATCGTGTACTACTGTACTCCCTACGCTAGGATGATCGATATTGATCTGGGATCAATTGGAACTGACTTTGGGTCAGTAAGAGTGGTATGAGACACTCTCTTTTGATTGGAACTGACTTCAGGTCAGTAAGAGTGGTATGAGACACTCTCTTTTGATTGGAACTGACTTCGGGTTGGTAAGAGTGGTATGAGACACTCTTTTGATTGGGACTGACATCGAGTCAGTAAAGAATGGTATGATACATTCTCGATCACTTCTTCTTCTTCATAGTTCAGCAGAGCAAAGCAATGCAGAGTAGTGCATTGATGGCAGAGATAGTACAGATTAGCAAATGGAGTTCTCCCTAGTTGAGAGGGAGTGTTAAAATTGGCAACTAGAGCCAAACTCCACATGCGTCATCTTATTTATGACAGCTGATATTTTTCTTAGATTCCTCTCTCCAAGAGGTGTAGGATTGATCTAAACATCATCCAATTATGACATGTACAAATGAAGTTATGAATTTATTTTGATTATGGTCAAATTGTCAAGGTTGACCAGCAAACTTATGTAGGCTCAGAAGCCCAATAGTCACGTCTATTCATCCTCAACGTTGCATATAAATAGAAGGTGACTTAGCCTCGTTTGGACACACTCATCTTCACACTTCTCTCTCTCTCTCCTCATTGATTGGGTATGGAATTCTAGGCCTCTCTCTCTCTCCACACGTCCAAAATTTTAGAAGGTCAAAATTTCAGGAGAGCGAAATTTCAGGAGGCCGAAATTTTAGGAGACCAAATGTCTGGACAGTTTGACCATGCGTTGACCTCATTTGACTGTGTTTTTGTGAGGGCTATCTTTGGTTGGGCAGGCCGCATTTCTGGGCACAAAAATAGAGGCTAAACGTTGATAGTTGACCAGTGTTAAATGTAGCTAGGGCTGACCGTAGGTGGGCTGTTTGACCAGACTTTGACTGGGTTGAATTTGACTGTTTTGAGGGTTGTTTTATCTTTTTGTTTGGAGGCTGAAGTTGACTGAAGTTGACTGATTTGCTGAGGGTCAAATCTACCCTGTTGACCAGCATTGACTTTTTTGGTTAGGGCTCTTTTGCTGCTGTTATAAATTATCAGATTTGTAAATTGTACTATCTCTCTCTTTTGAACTATTGAAGACTAAAAGAAGATTTGATCAAGGGTTTCCCCACATTGGGGTTTGTCCATGGCTGGTGGCACATCTTGTGTCCTCTTGTCTTGGCTTATATTCTACTGTTTATGTTTATGTTCTATCTGCATTTTACTATCATGTTGATGTGATTGCTAATCTGAATATTGATACTGGGCTAAGAAAGAAATTGAAGTAAAATTGCTCTAAAGCATGGAACATACCATTGTTGCTTAAAATTAACACATACTTATGAAGATCAAACCTAGTTACACATTTTTCAACACTCTCTCTTAACTAGGGAGTTATTCATAAGAGGTCCATGATTATTCTCAATCTGAAGAGATCTCATAAGAACAGTCAGATTGGTAACCCATCTGTCTAGCATCATATGAACCAGCATTGTCACATAGCAAGGCCTTGACTAACAGTTGTATCTCTCCATAAGGTCAGAGCACAACGCTGACGAGACCAATGATATATAGACACAATCCTCATTGTCTCCCAAGGTACATACTCCACCCAGGTGTTCACAAAGTATGACCTCCCATTGGACTATTCTTATCTTGGGTAGCTAATCCTCAAAGAATATTGGTCCACGACTACTCTTATCATGAATGCCCTAACAAATTATCAAAGAGTATCGAATGCCAAATGGTAACCCAATCCTCCATTCTTTCTTCCCAAGTGAAGACAGGACTGTAGTGTCTATCTCTCCCTCTCAATTAGGGAGGGTAAATCCACCAAACCAAGCTTGTCCCTTAAGTATTCAAGCTTCCTGTTCAGAAGTGATTTCATAAATATGTCACCTACCTATTCATTAGTGGAGATATATTGTAGTTGCAACACACCATTTTGTACTAGCTCTTGAATATAGTGATACTTGTTGTTGATGTGCTTTGTCTTTCCATGAAACACTAGATTCTCAGACAAATGAAAACAACTGGTGTTATCACAAAGTATCACTATAGGGTTCATCAATCCTTCAAACAAGTCAGATAGCAGCTTCCTTAACCATACTGCTTCTCTGCATACTTCACATGTTGCAACATATTCAGCCTCAGCACTACTCAAAGCCACAATGTCTTGATTTCTACTCATCCATTAGACAATGGAGGATCCTAAATTGAAACATCCTACCGTAGTGCTTCTTCCATCATGTTCACTGCCTCCCCAGTCAGAATCTGTATAACCAATTGATTGGACATCATTCCTTCAATCATATTTCAAACAATAGTTGATGGTTCCTCGCAGATATCTCATAATATGCGTTGCTGTTATCCAATGATCATGCTTAAGCTCCACTTGGAATTGACTGAGTACATTTACTGCAAAACATAAGTCTGGTCGAGTATTCACCAAGTACATCAATGAGCCAACAAGTTGTCTATACCTGGAAGGATCCACGGGGCTTGATTCAGAACTCCTCAGTCTTTTCAAGTTTGTGATCATCAAAGTGGTCATAGGTTTATAGTCCATCATGTCGAACTTCTTTAGAATCTCAATCACATACTTTCCTTGACCCAAATAGATTTCATTCGATCCTTGCCAAACTTCTAGTCCCAAATAGTAATGCATCTGCTCGATATCCTTCATGTCAATTTTTGCTACCAGTTGCTTCTTACATTCTTCAACTCGACCTTCTACACCTTTCAAGAGAAGATCATCTACACACAGAAGAATAATTACAGGTTCATTATTTTCAACCTTAATATAAAGGTTCGAGTCAGTAGAACTTTCTGTGAAGTCTATTCTTTGGAGGTATGCATCCATTCTAGCATACCATGCCCTTGGTGCTTGCTTGAGGCCATATAATTCTTTCTTCAATCTGCAAACATATGCCTTTCTATCTTTGACTTCAAATCCCAAGGGTTTTTCTATATATACTTCTTCATCTATGGTGCCATTCAGAAATGTAGTATTGACATCCATTTGGTGGATGTTCCATCCCATCGATGCTGCCAGAGAGACTAATGATCGAATCGTTGTATATCTTGTTGTTGGAGCAAATGTTTCTTCATAGTCAATGCCTTCAAGTTGAGAGAAACCTATAGCCACAAATCTTGCTTTATACTTACCTATACTTCCATCAACTGCATGCATGATCTTATAGATCCACTTGGAAGCAACCAAAGATTTGTCTTCGGGCCTATGTACGATCTCCCAGACTCCATTATTCATTATAGATTGGTATTCTTCATTCATGGCATCCTTCCATTCTTGATGTTCTAGAATCTATAGCCTCTTCAAAGGTGGATGGTTCTGCTTCTATTAATTTTGTCATGTATGTAGCATAACCAGAATATTTCTTGGGTCTCTTACTTTCTCTAAATGATCCTTGTGCTGCCCCATGACCTTCTGCATCAAGTAGTGTGGATTTCAACCAATTAGGTCTTTTCCTTATTTTTGGAATGACTATGGGTTGAACAGGTTCACTTGTCCCTTCTTCTTCATGGTGTGATCCTTCTCCTTCCTTGTCAATTTCCTCCTCAAATATCGGAAGTTCTTCGTCATCAAAATCTATGGAAAGTTCTTTTAACGTCTTGAATGCTATACTCTCATCAAATATGACATCACGACTAACTTCAATGTGATGTCCATCTTTCATATAGATTCTATAGGCCTTTGATGAGTTACTATACCCAAAAAATATTCCCTTCATACCAGAAGGATCCAACTTCTTTCTTTTGTCCTTTGGTATATGAATATATACAAGACACCCAAAGCTTTAGAGTTGAACTACAAATGGATTTTTCCCAATGAACACTTCTTCTGAAGTCTTGATATCTAGATATTTGTGAAGACATCGATTTTGAACGTAGACCATTGTCTTTGTTGCCTTTCCAAACAGAAACTTAGGTAGATCTTGATCGTGTAACATTTCTTTTACACTTTCTTCAATAAATCTATTCTTTCTTTCGGCAACTCCATTTTGTTCGGGATTGTATAGGACTATCAACTCCCTCTTAATCCCACACTCCTTACAGAATGCTATAATCTCTTTGGATGTATATTCTCCTCCATTATCAGATCTCGATATCTTGATTCTTCTTTCTGTAAGGTTCTCCACTTCAGCCTTGAATTCTTGAAATTTTGTAAATAATTCATCCTTGGTTTTCACCAAGTAAACCTAGGTTTTTCTTGAATGATTATCTATGAATGTGACATAGTATAGATGGCCTCCAAGAGATTTTGGAGTCATAGGGCCACACACTTTAGAGTGAATGAGATCCATGCGATGCACTGCTTCCAAATGGTCTCTTGGTATTCTTGCCCAATGCACATCCCTTGCAAACACCTTCATGATCCTCCTTCAAATTCAATATTCCATCTACTATGGAACTTAAAGTTGGAAGTATTTTGAAATGTAGATGACCAAACCTTTAATGCCAAAGTTCACATGGACTAATCTCAATGTGAAATAGGGCTTGGTTTATGGGAGATATTAATCTTTAAAGCCTTCCTTCTTGGATACCAATAACTTTTGCTTGATCTATGCTCGAGTCTTTTCACCAAACAACTACTTTTTCATCAATGAAGGCTACTCTATCTATTTTGTCTTCTAAAATTGAAATAGAAAGTAAATTTTTGTGCAAACCTGGAACAAACATAATGTTGTTGAGGTGGATGTTGCTTCCATCTTCGAGTTTTATGGAAGTTGATCCAATGCCCTTCACCGGATAGCTTTTGTTGTCTCCAAGTTCCACATAATAAGCGGATTTTCCTTTTGATAAGGTCTTTAATTGGTTGGAGTGACCAGTAATGTGCCTTGATGCACCATTATCAATTATCCAGGTGTCTTCATCTTGGAATGTACCAAAGAGAGCCGAGAAGGACCTTCATCCCTTTCATTAGTTGATGCCTTCTTTGAAGAGAATAAGAAACTCCATGCTTCCTTGATACCTTGCTTGAGATGGCTTGCAATTTTCTTGAAGAACTTCTTCATGTAGAGGAGATCTTCATGATGCCCTTAGAGAACCAAAGATCTGATACCATGTTGAGAATTCAATAGGGCAATGAATATGTTAGTTCTCTTAACTTGATAACTGGTTGTGTTACCTTTTACTTATTAGCTTTTTTCATTATTATTCCAATGTGCAATACATCAAATAGCTAACAAAACAATAAGAACAGTGACACAGTATATAGGCTGCAAGCCAAGGCCAAAACCCCTCCTCTTGAGGGGAAAACCTGTAATCTCCTCTTTATCTTTCAAATCTTTCAATTGATGAATACCATGACCTAGACTCAGAAAAATACCCTCCAAGGTCAAGTCTACCACGTCCTCCTATTGCAATATCTTCGACCTCCCAATAGATCCAAAATTCTGCTCCCTAGCAACTGTTGTTGCTTCTCTAGGAGACTTCGATCTCCCTCTAATAGCCTACCTCTTGACTTCGCTTGCCTTGACTTGAGTCCTAGGGCTAGTAGGATGCCCTAAGAGACCTTCGCTTGCCTTCCCTTCTCTTTTGCTTCCAAAATCGAACCCCAAAAGATCCAACACAGAAACCCTAACTTCGATCTTCCTAGAAGAATAGATAAGGCCCAGAAACACTTCGACTTCCTCTTCTTTGCACTTCCTTCTTCGACTTCTCCTTCTTCTACTTCTTAGCATAAGAGATGAGAGAGTGAGTGATCCAAATGGAGGACAAGTTCTTCTTATATATAGGCTTCCTCAAGGGTGGACATGGCTCTTCATGTAGACCGACTTGATAGCGCCTTAGGCTGACTTGACAGCGCCTTAAGCTGACTTAACAGCTCCTTAGGCCGACTTGATCTTGGAGGTATTTTGACACTTTAAAGACAAAATAAATTTTTCTTTACAATTTACAATGTGCCCATAGGGTCTTCCATATATGATAATGACTCTTCTACCTAGGACAAATCCTAAAAGTACTCAATGGGTGCTTGACTTATAAAATAAAAGAACTTGGGCATGAAACCCATGCTCCAATAATAATAATAATAATAATTTCTTTTCCATTTTATATTTACAAAAATACATTTCATACTTATGAAGACCAAACCTAGTTACACATTTTTCAACAAAGAGAACCTTGAATTACATGCAGGGGTGGTAGCGTTGCTGAAGGAGAAGATCGAGGCCCGCAAAAGGTATGGGATATTGGTGAAGCACAACCAACAAGTAACAAAGAGGAATACGTGGCTCACTTGTCATGGGTTGGCAAGACCTGATGGCAATGTCGTTAGAGTGTATACAAAGGAGAAGATGGCTCGCACGACAGGGGAACGTAGAGAAGAGAATTGGGCAAGAACAAAATAGACAGATGAAGGAAGCAGGATAAAGGGTAAGCAAGAGAAGCTTGGAAAAAGAAGAACGCAGAGAACAAGAGCAACATTCTGTTGGAAGGAGATGTCAGGGAGGAAATCAATTCGAGGTGGGGAAGAAATCGACTCCCAAGTCCCCATTCGCTGGAGGGTGGAGATGGTGATTCTTGGAAAATCCCTAAAGGGTTGCGGTGGAGGAATTATTCCTAGGAAAATTTCTGGAATGTTTTTGATGGCTTCCTTGTTGTATGTTTGATTTGTGTGGTTCTGGATTCCCCAGGTTAGGTGGAATCATGGTGTTGAGTTTTGCAGGGTGGAGACAGTGAGTCTCTGGATTCCCTGTGTATTTTGTTGCTCACGATTCTACTAAAGAGTGGAGACAGTGAGTGTTTGGATTCCCTACACCTTGTTGATTACAACTCAGTTGAAGGGTGGAGACAGTGAGTCTCTGGATTCCCTATGTATTTTGATGCTTGTGATTCCGCTGGAGGGTGGAGACGGTGAGTCTTTTCATTCCCTGCACCTTGTTGGTTACAACTCAGTTTTAGTGTGGAGAGGGTTAGTCTCTAGATTCCATGTGCATCATTGACTACCACTCAGTTGGAGGGTGGATGCAGAAGGATCTCTGGAGTCCCAGGAGCAACTAGAGTTGGTGTTTGTAGCCTTGAGCAACAGACCCCTCAATCCCTGGAATATGGCTTGGGGATGATAGTTACAAGGGAGAATTAGTTGCAACTATCTACGGTTGGGGGATAGTCTTAGTCCGAGACTCAATTGTCCAAAGACTTATAAGTGTTTCTTAAGTATGTATTCTGATAATGAATGTGTAATACATCTCTAGTTTGAAATGTTGTTGTCGTGCAAATACATGATTGTATTATTAGTATTACACAAATTGATTAACATATTGTGAAATGTCTGAAAGGCATTAGAATAGCCTATGAGAAGCTTGATTTAATTACAATAATATTCAGTATGAGGACTTCTTGTTACAGCATGATGATTATGTAGACAATAACTTGCACCAGCATGGCTGATGTTACAAGGTGATAATGTTGAGGATTTTCCTCTGTCCTTATTCTCATCAATCTAAGATCTCATATGAGGGACCTCTTCAAGCCCTCAATGATGCACATCATGATGTTACTCAAGATTTGGTCAAATATATCTGTATGTTGTGTTGTGTAAAGCATGTCTTCTTGAGCTTGGTTATAACCTTGAATAGCTGGTTATAGTCTTGTGTTGAATGTGGTTGGCACCTTGTCTGGAGAAATCATCCACGAGTCCTTGCAAATAGCCAAGTTGTTTGGGAACCCATTACAAGCTCTGCTTCTTGGTCCATCATACAAGAAGTGCCCAAGTAGGTGCACATCATTACTTGTATGTTTATTGTAGGCCCTGGGTTGCATTGTGGTGTGCAGTGTGATCATTAGAGGCCTTCAAGAGTCTCCAAGCCTGTAGCAGAAGGTGACTAACAACCATTGATGTAGCTATGGTTGGAGTTCCCTGTCCCTAAAAAGGGGGCGCTTGTAATCCCACAATCTTATTTATTAGGTGCCTCTCCATAAGGCTCTTGCTTGAATTCAAACCTAAAGAAGGGATTCCATGTTTCCTTGAAGAGTGTTGATCTCCTAGTGGCTTGCTTGGAACCATGTGCTTCATGGTGGTTGTTATATGCTCGTGGCACTTATTGGGTCCTCGAATGAGACATGTAGAACTCTGTGCTGAGATCTGTTATATCCAAGTAAAATACTAGAGATCCTAGGAACTGCAAATCCTTAAGGGACTAGATAGATAAGTCGTTGGCCTATATGAACAAGTCCCTGACCAAATATCCTCCTTATAGACATTGTGAACCTGGAGAGAGTAGCTCAAACGTAAGCTCAAAAGGGATAGCACCAGAGAGTGCCTTAGCAAACCCCAATGGTCGTGGTGGAACTTTTACACAAGTCTAGACGTTTGTGGAATCACTACAACTAGGCCATGATAGACTCCTTTGTAAATGGAAAACCCTCATGGAAACCACCGGATGCAAGAGCGAACATGTTGCTCATGGTCGAGTTCTAGCCAAAAGATTCATCTGCGGGCTACGAGTGAAACTATGCTACGAGTGGTGTTGTTGCAATTTAGACATGAATTTAACCTTATAGCCTTGGTCGATTAAACCTTATTTGCATGGTGTAACAAAAAGCCTTGTCGTGGAAGCAACAGGTTGAATGTTTTGATTATGCCTTATCACAAAAGGGAGGAGTGGAAGGCGTACCTCAAGAGTTATAATCCCGTAAGATCTATCCCAGAGATTAGTTCCCCGGATACATGGAGTGGGGTGCATGTTAATGAGAAGTTAGGGTAATGGGGCCAGTGCAACTAGCCCGTAAAGTCAATCTTGGAGATTAGTTCCCCATGTGCATGAAACGAGGTTCACGTTGATAAGGAGTCGAGGTAATCAGGCCGTCAAGTCTATCCTAGAGATTAGTTTCCTGATGCATGAGGCAGGGCATGTGTTGGTAAGGGGTCGGGGTAATGGGGCCAGTGTAACCGTCCCATAACATCTATCCCGGAGACTATTCTCTAGAGGAGAAAGCAAAGTTGCATCAAGAGTTTTCACCAGGTAGCGCACCAAGAGTTTTAGCCAGGTAGCACACCGAGAGTTTTAGCCGAGTAGCACACCGGGAGTTCTAATCAGGTAATGAACCTGGATTTTTAGTTGGGTAGTGCACTAGGAATTTTAACTGAGTAGCACACCAAGAATTCTAGCCAAGTAACCAATCCGAGAGTTGTAGCCAGGATAACAGTCGATTTAACACCAAAAATGGTGATTGGTCATGATTGGATCAGGAAGGCAATGAACGGGTCGACAACCATTAAAAATTTTCCATGTGGCACTGGAAGGTTAACTAGGTGGCATAGCCACGTGGGTTCTACGTGGCAGGGTTGACGACATGGCACCCCCTGATTTGTCGAAAATTTAAAAGATCATAACTTTTCATCCAGAGGACGGATTTGTTAAATAATGCAACTAGGGTCAAATTCCACTTTGGACAACTCATTTGATGGAGATAATTATTGCATTGAATTCCTCTTTTTTAGAGGACAAAAATTGACCTAAAGATCACTCAAATCGGACAAGAAGTGTGTTTCTTAATTGAAGTCCACACATGTGCAAATTGTAAAGGTCAGCTACACCATCATGTTGGCTCATGAAGCCTAAAAGTCATGTCTTTTCACCCACATGAATTCATATAAATACAAGAGACCTCAAACCTCATTTGGCACTTCATCACCTCACAACACATCTTCTCTCTCCTCTTCCTATTGGTTCGTACAGCTCAAATTTGAAGGATTTCTCTCACATATGCAAAGGACAAGTGGTTGTTTCTGATTGGGACGACTTGCCGGACGTTGACCAACGTCGACTTGGTCATTATTGGCATGTTTTGACTGCGGTTTTGGGTGAATCATTTTTGTTCCAGTAGGCCGCAACTATTGGTGCTAATTCAAAGCAATTTGTGCTACTTGACCAAAGCCCTAATCACAGACTTTGACCGCAGGCTACTCCTCTATGTTGACTGGTCCTAATTGCACTGTTTTGGGCTCATTTTGTTCAGCTAAGAAGGCCGCATATATTGCTCTAGGAACGACCTCCTTTGAATACCATTTGACTATTGTCCTATCTCTCGTTAGGGCACACTTTAACAACAATTGATTATTGTTGACTTGAGCAGATTTTAGGAAGATCAGATTTGACCATAGTTGACTCCATCTCTCCTGGATAGTTGCTTGGGATATTGGCATTATTTGGATATTGAAATTGGATATTGGATGATGTACTCTTTCTTTGTTGAACATTTGAAGACAATCTAATAATAATAAGATTTGCAAGGGTTTTCCCCTTAGTGGGTTTTGCCCTGGTCATTGACCAAAAATTCGTGTCTCTTGGCTCTTGGTTGTCTTTCATTGTGAATTTGTTTAATTTTTCTATCTAATATTTCTCTTCTATCATTGGATAATTGAAGAAGTAAAATTGTTAAATTGGATGTTATTGGATATTGCTGAAGTGATAATTGCAGCATAGAACATATTGATGAAAAACTAATAGATTAGGGTAAAATTTTATATCACCAGAATCATCTCATCGAGATGAATGCAATGGTGATACTATCTCAAGTTCTGGAGAAAAAAAAAGATTTATTATCCCATCTCTCTAATTATTACAAGGGATATTGGACTAGCAAGTGAACACTTTCCATCGAGGTTAAGGTGGGGGGGTGTTTACAAGCTATTCAAGATATTCGAATGAGACACATATGTGAAGGTGACTCGATGTTTTGTGATTGGATATTGTGGGCATGTAGATCAGCCACATGAGCAAGGATGTGGAAGCGAAACCCATTTATTGTCTATGAAAGATTGACCATGAAGGTCGAATTTTGATAAGTCTAGGTCATGCTTTCATTTTTGGTTGCAGTTAGAACCTGATGTGCTAATGACAAAATGAATGATGATCAAACAATAAAGAAAGGAATACAAGTTCCATGAATGGGCATAATAAGTAATTAGTGCCAAGCTCCATTGAACATGTTCATTTTTTCACTACAGACTTTTTGACTATGTCCAAAATCGACATTTAATAGTCTAGTATAATAAATATTTCTCAGACTGCTATTTGTTCTGATAAAGGTAGAGGACTACATATATATTCCTCCACTTACAATAATAAAATTGACTTATAGACAGCCAAGATCACGTCATGGGTTGAGGTTAACAATGATCAAAGGGAACTAATCCTTGTGAAAACATTCGATGCAAAGGACAACCTATTTAACCCTAGGGTTTGAAGGATAAAACCCTAGTACAAGATTTGGAATACTGAATGTCAGAGGAAGATCTAGGGGATGAATAAACCCTGGCCCCTACAAGTCATCCAAGAAAGAAAGTTGTATCATTGATGTTAAGAATTAAAATGAGATTTTAGGTAGATTTCAGTAAGGAAGCAAGGATCAAGAGGGAGTCAACAATTCCATATATCTTTTAAAGCAAAAGATAACTTATGTTCTTCCACTAACTTATATTCTTCTCCTTTGATTAATTTTATTCTTTTCATTAACATCCCTTTGTCTTTGTAATTTTTTCACTCAATTATAATTCCATGGTATACTGAATGAGATTGTAGGAACATTGTATTGATACAAAGCTTCAGAAAGAAAAGAGCAAAATTTGTGACTAGAAAGATATCCCAAGTAAGAGGGAGTAGCAGTAGTAAAAAGGATTGTTTTTGTAATAAAGGAAGTAACCAGGATAACCACAAGGAAGACATACTTCAGCGTCAGAAGGAGATAGCCTCAGAAATTAAGATGAAGGATTTTGACCTTATATATTATTTCTTGGAAATGTTAATTTGGCAGCTCAGGCACAAATTCCCTCCTTTGGACTATTTTGACTAAGGTTTAACCAACTTGGAAGGCCGAATATTTTAACTGATGACCAAGCTCCTTTGACCAAATATTTTGTCTCTTGTCATTGCTCCCGATTGTCTTCTATTGTACATTGCATTTATTGTTCTATCTACAATTGTCATTTATCATTGGAAGATTAAATTTGATTGCTAACTGAAGAAAACATTGGGCTAAGTGATTGTAATAGCATAGAACAATGGAAAATTAATAGGAAATACATTGTTTAGTTTTGTATGGACTACAATTCCATATCTATGGACCAGATATTTGCTATACAAATGAACACCTCATGGTACATTGGGTGTAGCAAAGTGATATCTATGTTGTGTTGAAGAAAGTGTAACTAGGTTCAGTCTTCATAAATGTACTTTTGATAGTTGTATTTATTCAAGAAAAGAATTATTAATTTTTGTTATATTTATCAATGAGTTTCTTGCTCATTGAAATAGGTCTAGCACATGTCAAAGTGCTATAGGTGAGTTAAAGAGTCAAAAGAAAATGTTGAAGACCCTTAAGGGCGTGTTACACCATGTATATATTTATATAAAAGTCAAAGAATATCCCTCCAAGAAAAGACAAGTCCTCTCCATGCAACGACGTCACTAAAAGGAGTAAAAATGATGAAGAAAATTCAATTCAGCCTACTATCCTCAAGTCGGCCTAAGGGACAGACAGTGCTCTATATATAGAGGTTGTCCACTCCTCCAACGAAAAGGGAACTCACCTCTAAAATCAGTGAGCAAGAGAAGTCAAGAAAAGAGTGAAAGAAGCCAAGTATAAGGAGCCTCTAGTGCAGTGAAGAAGGAGAAGACAATACTGAAGTTTAAGGGGTTGTTCTAAGGGTCAAACACAGTCACACGTGCAAGAAAAAGAGGCCTCTCTGCAGTCATAATAGTAGCAGCATATCAGTCCCATATCTCTCATTGTTTGGGCTAGTAACTTAGGCCTATAAGGCCTCCCACTAGAGCGAAGAAGAGGCTCTCCCAAGCAAAGATAGGAGTTAAATATTCAAGGAAACCTCCCACATGTGCGAGAAACTAGGGTTGTTGTGCTGTCACCTCAAGCCTACAACTACACATCAAGAAGAAACTTGGTTAGTCAAGAAAAGGAAGGTGTCTCCATAGGTGAAGGATCTCAATAAGTATAAAAGCCAAGTATCTCCTCTAGAGCTCACATACATAAGGTCTATCTCCTGTCAAAGAAGCAAGAAGGAGGATGAAGTGTCGATGAATGAAGTGTCGAAAGGAGGACGAATTTGTCTTGTGCTTGGAGGATATTCTTGTCAAGGGTCTAGGATTTGGCATTGATCAATAAGAAGCTTCAATAAGAGGAATTTACGAAAGGGTTTTCCTCTCTAAGAGAGAGAGGTTTTGTCCTCGCAGAGAGCCAACATCTTGTGTTCTTCTTCTTATGTTTTTGGTAGCATTTTGATGAAGTAAATGCACATGCATTAGTAAGAAGAGAAGAAGATTAAGCTAACAAGATAAATTGTAAAAGAGCTTCACAAATTGTTATCAAGTCTAGAAGAATCCTACTATATCTAATTGCCCTAGATTCTTCAACATGGTATCGGAGCTAAGGTGACACATCAAGGAAAAGGCATCTCAAGAACACTCATAAGGTGACTCATCAAGGAAAAACATCTCAAGAATATCTACAAGGTTGAAGCATCAAGCCAAGAAGTCTCAATCACATCAAGGACAAAAAGGTCTACCATCTATCATTCATAAAGGAAAAGCATCATCAAACAAGTCCATTTGGAGGAAGCAACTTGAAGAACATCAAGATCTAAGGAAGGAAAGCCATGAAGTCTTCGAGAAGAAAGCAAATACACTACATCTCAAACTCTATCAAGTAAGTATATGTCCCCTCCTGATTATACCTCAATGTCTTTTTGCAAGGAAAGCAACAAATTGGTTGGGACCACTAACTTCCTTGCATGGAAGAAGAGGATTGATTTACCTCTCAAAGAGAATGAACTTCTAGACCACATCAAAGGGAATATCACTATCCCTGCTACGGAAAAAACTCAAGCCTTAGCCAAGTAAAATAAGGATGAGACAAGAGCTCAAAGGATTCTAATAGAATCCATCAAAGGCTCTCTCATTCCTTATGTCTCCAAATTTGAAACCTCGAAATAAATTTATGATAAGCTAATAGAGCTATTCTCGGTAAGCACAACTAGAGAAGTGGTACCTCTACGAAATGATTTGTACAAGATGAAGATATAAAAGGAAGGGATAGCTCCATAATTCATGAAGATCTCTGAGATGAGGGATCAACTTCAAGAGCTAGGAGAAGTCATGTCTGACAGAGAAATGACAATTGTAGTACTCAATGCTTTACCCGAGGATTAGGGCAACTTCACATCAAGCATAAATGCCAAGAAGGAAGCTACTCCACTATGTGAACTATGGTATCTATGCAAGATAGAGGAAACTAGACTCAAAGAAAAGGATGATGTGGGATCAAAGGAGCAAGCATTTGCTACCATGGCCAAGAGAAAGGGAAAATTTGGCAAATTTGGTCCACGAAGAACAAGCAATAGAGATATGTCCAAAGTCCAATGCTTTGGATGCCAAGAATATGGACACTACAAAAGGGATTGTCCTAAAATTAAGAAGGACAACAACAAAAAAAGAAAAAGGGAAGAATCTTATGTAACTCAAGAAGTGAAAGAAGAAGACAAGAAGCGAAAGAAGGAAGATCCTCTAGATCTCTACTATGACTAAGTCAACCTCTTTACTTAAAGTCTTCTTTCAAAGTTTTGAATAGTATAGGAGCATGTAGGAATAGAATAGAATGCATGGTTAAAGATATCTTCTAGAATATAGGAGCATGGTAGATATAGCTCAAGATATTCATGTACAAGGAGCATACCTATTATAGGACCTCATCCGCAATGAAAGAATAATTGACCATGATTAAAAAATCTTAGAAGGCCTTCATCATCAAAAAGAAGAAACATTTGCAAGGTACGGATCTTCAAGATCCTTTGATAGAATCTTCAAAAGAAGGTTCATAAACAAGAGCAGATGTCTCGTTGGATTCCCATTCATGGGATTCAATAAAAGGATGATATGTAGGCAAGAAAAGATGAAGCAAGAAAGGCCACAAAAGGGACAATCAAATGAAGCCAAGATGATCAAAGAAGAATCAAGATGAGGTATGTATGCATCAAAGTTAAGTCTTTTCATCATATATATTATTGAATTATGGGAATAGTTTTATGGCATGATCAAGTATTAAAGGATCTCTTTCACCAATGACATGCTTGAAGACATGTACTGCAATGCAATGAAGGTCAACATAAAGAAGTGCTCCCATAAGGAGTATAAGGTGGTTGACTAATCATCCAAAAGGAAGCAAATGAAGAAAGAGATCAAGCACGTGAAGAACACCATGGTCACAAAGAATCACTATCTGACAAGATCCATTAAAGACATCTCCTGAAAGAAGGCATGAAAACTCCGACAAAGGAATAAAAAGATCAAAGGACCCTTGGGCCTTGACACCTATGAAGGCCTTGGAGATAGTAAGGTGCAGATAATTGGTTCAACTCTACAAAGATGTCATGATGAAGAAGCCATCCAGCAAAAGAATCATTTGATGTTGAAGCAATATCAAGATGAAGTCATGAAGGGCTACTAAATCAAAGTATGGGAACAAGCAAGTACAACTAAGAATCCATAAGTATTCTGAAGCATAGACAATATGACAAAGGAGTATCTAGATGACAAAAGGACCTGATATATATCAAGAAGGCCACTTTCCACGAAGGGAGCAATAACATGTCACATGACAAACCAGGAAGGAAAGTGATCGATGGTCGGTGCCCTACCAAGAAGAATTTCAAACAAAGACTTCATGACATCAAAGGAAAGAAGGAGATCAAGCAGTTGAAGGACCCATGAAAAAGAAGTTGTTGATGAATGGACAAGTCCCTAGTTAAGAGGGAGTTCTAACAAGTTCCCAACTACAAAGGACCTTGGGCAAGTTCCTTGTCAGATAAAACTTGGGCATGTCTTCCTCAATTAAGAGGAAGAGATAGACACAACATTCTTATCTTCACTTGGGAAGAAATAATGGGAGGATTGGGTAATCATTTGGCATCTGATACTCTTTGAGGATGTGTAGGGAATCCAAGACAAGAATAGGCAAGAGGATCGATATTCTTTGAGGGTTGGGAACCCAAGGCAAGAATAGTCCTAGAAGGTCATACTCAATGAACACCCGGGTGGGTATGTACCTTGAGAAACAATGACTAAGGTGTGTATAAGTCATTGGTATCACCAACATTGTGCTCTAATCTTATGAGAGATAGAGCTGTTAGTCAAGGCCTTGCTATGAACAATGTTGATTACTATGATGCTATAACAGATGGATTTCCAATCTGGTTTCTCTTATGTGAATTCTTCAAGATTGAAAAATAGCCAAACACCTTGTAATGATTTATGAATACCTCCCTAGTTAAGAGGGAGTGTTGAAGAAAGTGTAACTAGGTTCGGTCTTCATAAATGTACTTTTGATATTTGTATTTATTCAAGAAAAGAAATATTATTTTTTGTTATATTTATCAATGAGTTTCTTGCTCATTGAAATAGGTCTAGCACATGTCAAAGTGTTATAGGTGAGTCAAAGAGTCAAAAGAAAATGTTGAAGACCCTTAAGGGCATGTTACACCATGTATATATTTGTATAAGAGTCAAAGAATATCCCTCCAAGCAAAGACAAGTCCTAAATCCATGCAACGACGTCACCAAAAGGAGAAAAAAGGATGAAGAAAATTCAAGTCAGCCTATTGTCCTCAAGTCGGCCTAAGGGATGGACAGTCCTCTATATATAGAGGTTGTCCACTCCTCCAATGAAAAGGGAACTCACCTCTAAAATCAGCGAGCAAGAGAAGTCAAGAAAAGAGTGAAAGAAGCCAAGTATAAGGAGCCTCTAGCGCAACAAAGAAGGAGAAGACAAGAACGAAGTTTAAGGGGCTATTCTAAGAGTCAAACACAACCACACGTGCAAGAAAAAGAGGCCTCTCTGTAGTCATAATAGCAGCAACATATCAGTCCCATATCTCTCATTGTTTGGGCTAGTAACTTAGGCCTATAAGACCTCCCATTAGAGCGAAGAAGAGGCTCTCCAAAGTCAAGATAGAAGGAGTCAAATATTCAAGGAAACCTCCCACGCGTACAAGAAACTAGGGTTGTTGTGTTGTCACATCAAGCCTGCAACTACACATAAAGAAGAAACTCAGTTAGTCAAGAAAAGGAAGGTGTCTCCATAGGTGAAGGATCTTAATAAGTATAAAAGCCAAGATCTCCTCTAGAGCTCACATAGACAAGGTCTATCTCCAGTCAAAGAAGTAAGAAGGAGGACGAAGTGTCAGGGAATGAAGTGTCGGAAAACAAAGTGTAGGAAGGAGGAAGGATTTGACTTGTGGTTGGAGGATATTCTTGTCAAGGGTCTAGGGTTTGGCATTGATCAATAAGAAGCTTCAATAAGAGAAATTTACAAAATGGTTTTCCTCTCTAAAAGAGAGAGGTTTTTCCCTGGCAAAGAGCCAACATCTTGTCTTCTTGTTTTTATGTTTTTGATAGCAGTTTGATGAAGTAAACACACATGCATTAATAAGAAGAGAAAAAGATTAAGCTAACAAGATAAATTGTAAAAGAGCTTCACAAATTGGCTTCAAGTCTAGAAGAATTATACTATATCTAATTGCCCTAGATTCTTCAACATGTTGTACATTGGATGTGTCTCATGAGACGAAGTGAGTCTTTGCGGGAACAAGTCATGAAGCAATGCCTGGATCACTTCATCTGAGACATGGATCAAGAGGAGCAATAGATCTCTAGTACATATCCACAGATGAGTAGATTGTGGACAAAGACGAGCTTAGTATGATGTTGAATGTATCCCTCATTAAAGGAAATGATGAGGTATTTGTAGAATTTAGTAGACCATCTCCTAAAGCCATAAAGGACTTTGGTTGGGTCATAAAGGACTTTGACCAAGAAGAGATGGATAAATTCACCTTTGAAACCAAAAGGACTTGGCTAGGTCAACCAAAAGTGAATGTTCTAGGGAAACTATACGATTGGACAGATCTCGTTAGAAGCCAAAAGGAAATTGATGCCAAAAGGACTTGGCTATGTTGACCAAAGGAGATAGATGAAATTCACCTTTGATACCAAAAGGACTTGGGTAAGTCACAAAGGAATATGAACATAAAGGTGCATGGTCAAAGGCAATTTCTCTTGAGAAGTTGGAAAATTTTGATGCCTAGGCTAGGTCATGACCAAAAGAGTTGACATATTTGCCTGAGGAGCCATAAAGGATTTTGGCCTACCCTAGATATTTGAAAAACATGTGTTTCCTAATTCAGGATAAGATTGTTTTGTAGACATGCCTCAATATGACAAGCTCATGAAACTTTTCTTAAGGAGGGAGAATTTTCAGCTAAGGGAAATATGTTGCAGGACAATACCTTGCGCACTAAGAGGGAGTGTTGGTTTTTGTGTAGCATCAGGAAGTATTCCCGCATGCCAAAAAAAGCCCCTAAGTTGGCAAAAGAAAAATATTAGATATGAAATTAAAATTATTAATTTGAGCTTCATGCAAGCCCCAAAGTGACGAGTTGGCCCTGCCAATGAATGGGTGTGACCCTTGGTCAAAACCCATCTCGTTTGACTCATAAATACTCAATTCAACTTCACAAATGGAATAATTCAGATCATCATAACATCTACTATTCTTTTGTTCACACATGTGAGTTAAGGAGGAAGATTTCTGAGGTTTGAAGCTACTCGTTGACCATCATTGACCTGCTCTATTTTGACCGAGATTCAAACCATGTTTGGATTGTTGTTTCATTGATTTTTGGACAAGTTTGACCATGGAGGAAGGAGGTTGTTTTGATTGTAGAAATTTGCCCCCCATTAAACATAGTTGACCAGAATTCACTTTCACGCTTTTTGGAGGGTTTGACTGTTGAATTGTGTAGCTTGGGAGGTACTCCACAAGCCTAGTGAGATGGGTTTGTGTGAGTTTGGTCACAAAAAGGGTTTGTGGGAAAAGAACCCAAGCGAAAGGGTTTTAGACCCATGATGGGGTTTAAAATCTAAAGAAGGAATTAAAAAGAAGATTAAAAGGAAAAATTAATCCCCAAGGTCTAGAGGATCAAAACCCCTAAGTTCTAGAGGGTTCCTAAGAGGCCTAATTAATAGATTATTTAAGGAGGCCTTAGGATCAAGGCTAGACACATCAAGTGGGAGGAGCTCATTTGATCAAGAAACTGTCACTATGTAGCCCTAGAAGGAGGTTTGGATACTTCAGGTCGCAGCACCTTTAGGGAGGATGAATGGAGGAGCAAGAAGGGTTCCTTCTAGGTCATTCTGCTCCAAGGGGAGGACAGTTTCCTCATGAAGTTCGTGCCTCAGAGAAGGTAGGATTTTCGTAAGAAGAGGACATCGTAAAGGGCTAATAGGAGGCCGAGATCTAATTACCCACAAGTAAATTCATCCTCAAGTGGCAGCGAGACTATGGAGAGTTTGGACAACCAAGGAGCTTAGTAAGGCAGGGCCAAGATCCCTGTTCTGTAAGGGGTAAGGGGTCGTAGTTCTATAGAGAGGGCCAAGCCTCAAATAGGAGGTCATAATGCATGTTTTCTCACAAGAAAGATACCCTAAAAGTCTCAGCCACAACACAGGTATAGGAGGGCTAATAAGGCCAAGGTAAGGGTTTTTCCTAGCCTAGTAATGATAACCGAAGAGTTGAAATTAGGAAGAGACCTTGTTGTAGGTTACAACAATACAAATAGTAGGTTGAAGTTGTGATCAGGTTTGTTGTAGGGTTACCATGTATGCCGATTCCAAGGAGGGTTGATTCTAGAGTGGAGAAGGTTATCGTAAAGAGTTTAGTATAACAAACATTAAGCCCTAGTTGAGGGTTTCTTCAAGAATAATCAAATCCCTAGTTATGTTCCTAAGAAGCGAAATTTTGAGCATAGGGATGAGAGATCAGACCCTAATGAGAAAGTAAGTTATCTCAGTATGGAAGGTCGTATTCCTCTAGGGTTGTGCAGATGTAGCTGAATAGGAGAGGTTGCAGACTATGTTAGACAGAAATGCAAATAGTACAAATGTGTTGGAGCTGATTTGTAAAGAAGAAGAGTATGCTTAAAGTGATGAGATGGACGACCTAAGAATGGTCAGGATGTTCATTATTAGTGGTTATACATGGGAACCTAGATCTGTGCAATTTGAGGAGTCAAATTGCATAACAAGGGGTAGATATTTGAAGCCCTAGATCAGTCAAGATTCTGACTAAAGATGGACAGATTTGAAAGTTGAGAAGAAGTGAAAGATGCAATGCCGAATTGGAGGTCCTGGTTTGGGGCTGTTGGTGGAAACTTAAGAATATATTGGAGGATTGTTAGTAGTTGTCACATTGTACCCTAAGTGCGAGACTTGTGAAGGACAACAAGTCTGCTAAGAGAGGCAATGTATTGGAGGCAAAGGGTTGCAGACTTTGAAGCACTAGAGAAGAAGCCAAAAGGGCTTAATAAATCAGCCCTAGTTCACTATGTAGAGAAGGACTTCTACGGTGGAAAGAGGGCAACCTCCAAGCCCTAGACTTTCCATTATTATAGTAGTAGAAGAAGGCAGAAGTGGGCAGACCAAAGGGTTGTTCACAAACATAGTTGTGAACAGCGGATCAAAGACCCTATGTGTTGTAGACCTTGAAGGAAAAAGGAGGTAGCTAGAGAGCAGACTTTATTGAGCTGAGTTCAGTGACCTAAAGGAGAAAAGTTCATTGATAGAGGCAAATTGAGGAGCTGCAGAATGAGAGGCAACAAAACCCACCAGATGTGTTTAGGACATGTGAATTGAAAGGGTTGTGTGTGACCACCATCAGCAAGTAGGTCAAGTATTGTCTTCTCCAGGATAGATTGGTGGTCAAAGTGACTGACACCAAGCCCTAGTTGCATCCTTGTATTAGGAGAATTGTAAACGGCCATGATACCTGGTACGGGAGCCCTAAGACTGTTGTATTCTAGTTTGTAATATAACATGTAGTACGTTTGAAAAGTTAAAAATTTTCATTTGCACTAGTTGATTCGCTGATGTGTGTGGATTCTGTTGTGCAAAGTACTATTGTTGTGGCACTTGAGTGTGTTTGTGTTAGAGATTCTATGACCAAACCCAGATTCTTGAGTGTTGTGGAAATTCAACATTGACTAGCTTCGAGAAGCTATTATTTTGACTAGGTTTGACTAGTATTTTTGAATTTGAATTGGGCTCAAATTCCTAGAAAGGTTCTGAATTATACTATTAAAGAATTATTCTCCTAAGAAGAAAAGTTTGATGGGTTTTTCCCAAGGTTGGGTTTTCCCAGGGTAAATTTGTTGTCTCTCGATGTTTGGTTGTCTGTTTATGATTCTATTGTTAATATTGCATTATTGTTGAGATTTTCTATGTATAATTGCTTAATGACATAAGATAACTTGATTAAGGATCATTGGAAGTAATTATCAAATTAGAAGATCAGTCTCTTATAAGAAAAATCAACAGTAAAATCATGTTTATAACAGCCCAACTATGCCTCCATTATACTATTCATACCCTCTTCATTGTTAACCTGAACTCCATCGCCTAATTAGGAATGTATTGGTCATGCCAATTCACCATCTCTCAAATTCTCAAGATATCATAAACAACTTTTCTAGGGTTTTCCTCTTGTGACAAAGAAGATCCAGCCTAAACTGTGAAGAAGAGTTGTTGTGGTGATGGTGGGCAACCTTCTTAAGTGCCTCTAGGGTTCCACTTCATTTAGGGATTTGAATATCTTTGAGTACAGATCTTGGAGGTAACACTTAGTAGGAGTTAAGATTTTGTCTTCAACATATCTAAATATGTTTCATCCAAGATTTCAAAGTTTCGAACTTCATATTTATTTGAGGGAAGATCCAATTGAGATTGCTATGGTTTAATAATTGCTTTGTTAGGACCTTAAAGCAACCTTTTCACCCAAAATGTTATCCAAAAGAAGTTATCTCATTTGAATCAAATATTTAAAACTCAATTGGTTGACAATCAGAATGATTACAACAAATCTTTATCAAGCAAGGAACTGGTTTTTAAGATGATCTGTCTGGCAGTTGTAATCTTTTTGCAAGACGCATCTCACATTATTCTCATTTTTTAAGCCTTTTGTCTAGTCTGGAAATTGATTTTGCCTTGTGACATTACTTCTTCAAATTCCTCTTCCCAAAAATTATGAACTAGAAGATTGACTGGACTGTGAAAATTTCAAAATAGAAATCCTACTATAGTGATAATATTATTTATTCTACTTATTAACTCATAAATAAGTTATTAACAGTGTTCTTACGGTGAATATCAAAATAAGTACTGCAGTCTTCACAAATAAAATTTTGAAAGCGAAAGCAATAACAACACATGAATAACCATAATGACACAATTAATTCTGGACAATCGTCCCCGGAAAAACCCAATGTGGGAAAACCGATGTAGTAGATGAGGGTTTCTTTATTATTCTTCAGCAAAAATCTCTTGTACAATATACAACCAATAGAATAGAAGTGTGAAAATGTACAAACGCTTCCTGACAAATCTCTGATCCAGGAGAAGTGCTCCTTAGCCCTCTGAATCCCTCTACGTCTTCCTACGTCACTTTTCCTCACGTTGGCCCAACGTCAAACGGCTCACGCAGTCCCAGCGGTAACCGGCCTTGCACTGGCTCTCCCTACGATGCGTTTTCTTGCCTTGTACCTCCTGACTGATGTTGATGTTGATGCCCTCTCTTTCTTTCTCACCTGCAACTCTCCCTCTGATTCGATTTTCTCTTGCTGAACTTCGACCAATGCGAAAATTGATCTCACTCAGGTAACTGAGTATCTGCCTCTTGTGAGTTCTCAAAGTGCCCATCAAGCCTCCTCTTATAATCCTCTTGTTGATCAATCAACGGCTCAAATTAGATACTAATCAATGGCTAGGATCATATTGACTTGATCTCTGCCTTCTTCTAGAAGTTTCACCCACAGTTTAGATTAATACCCATTAACTATTTTAATTTCCTAAGTTTAGACTTAGGGTCCCATTAAAAATAATTAATTATTTTAATAAAACTATCTCCAGGTGGAATTTCCCAAAAAGATTTCTGGGTATTGGAGAATGCATGTGTGTAAACCTCCCTGCAAATTTTGAGACTTAGAGCACATCCAATGCTACCAGAAATCAACACTCCCTCTTAGCCAGAAATGTGCTCTAGCAATGCAATCTACTGAAGCATCACTCTAACTTCATAAGATCGTCCTCTGTGTTACTGATGTCTGACCTGTTTTCCATCAACTACTGCGCAAATGTTGCATATGTACTGTTGCTGACCCTGTCACTGTCAACACTTCATCTGTGTTGCGACTCCCTCTGAATTTCTGCATATGTGTTGCTGCTGGCACTGCCACTGCCAACTACCCTGCACTGCAAATTGCTGCTGCTACTGAAATGGATTCTCTACCATACCCATTTTCTCTTTGAACTGAGTGAACTTAGCCCTTCCAAGAGCCTTTGTGAGTATGGATGCTACCTGATCTCCTGTGGGGACATATTGTAGTTGTACTGCCCCACGCTGAACACAGTCTTTGATAAAGTGACATCTTATATCTATGTGTTTCAACCGATTATGAAATATTGGATTCTCAAAGAGTTTGATACAAATCTGATTATCACAGTAAACCTTGGTCGCTTCCATCCTTTTCCTGAACAAGCTCACAAGTAATTTTCTGAGCCATATAGCTTCACACGTAGTTGTGTTGGTCGCCATATATTCTGCTTTTGCTGAGCTCGAAGCTATTGATTTATGCTTTCTTGCTGCACCAACATATCATCCCCGATCCAACACTGAAGTAGTACCCCAAGGTACTTTTTCGGTCAATGAACTAACTGCCCAATCTACATCTGTGAACCCATTCAATCTGACGTCCTCCCATTGGGAGTATTTCAAACCATATCCGATCGTTCCGCACACATACCTAAGAATGTGTCTAGCTGTCGCCGAATGCACACTTTTTGGTTTCACCATGAACTGAATAAGAGTGTTGACAGAGAAGCAAATGTCCAGCCTAGTGTTGACTAGATACATGAGAAACCCAATGAGTTGCATGTACAAGGTGGGGTCTACTTCCTTGTTTCCTGATACATCTATTTTCTGACAGTTGGTGATCATGGGAGTAGCCATGCGTCGACAATCCTACATTTTGAATCTCTTCAGAATTTCTGTAGCATATCTTCCTTGTCCAAAGAAGATATGCTACAAAAATTCTGAAGAGATTCCCCGTTCTTCTGCCAAACTTCCAATCCTAGAAAATAATGCATCAACCCCATGTCCTTCATGTCGAATTCAGCTTCAAGATTCTTCTTGCAATCCTGTATGAGTCTGGATGACCTAGTTAGGAACAAGTCATCTATATATAATACCAGAATAAGTGGCTCACTCTCTACCATCAAATAGTAGAGATTGGGATCAGCATCACTCTTGACAAATCCCAATTGCTGCGAGTAACTATTAATCCAACCATACCATGCTCTGGGTGCCTTCTCGAGCCCATACAGGGCTTTCTTTAATCTGCAAACATGATTTCTCTTCTCATGAATTTCGAAGCCTTTGGGTTGTTCTATATGCACCTCCTCTTCTATAACCCCGTTCAAGAATGTTGTCTTGACATCCATCTGGTGGATCTCCCATCCCATTTGAGCTACTAGGGATATAACAGATCTGATAGAGGTGTATCCAGCAACTGGGGCAAAGGTATCTTCATAGTCTATTCCTTCTTTCTGAGTATACCCCTTTGCCACGAACCTAACCTTGTACTTCTCTATACTGCCATCTGCAGCATACTTGATCTTGTAGATCCATCGTGATCCTACAACTGATCTATCTTTTGGTCTAGGTACTACTTCCCAGACATCATTCGTCATGATAGAGTTGTATTCTTCTACCATGGCATCCACCCATACTTGGTGTTAAATAGCTTCCTGAAAGCTAGAGTGTTCTTCAACCTGAGCTACCAATGTCTGGTATCTATCAAGTTGCATATGCAACATTTTCTCAGTTCTAGGGGCTCCAACAAACTCCTCTAAATCCCTCGGTGTCTACCATACTTCTCTGCTGGTTCTACCATAGGTGGTGGGAGGCTCAATCAACTCCTCCTGATCCTATTGTTCCATCTGCTCATAACCATCTGGATTTCCTCCTTCCAAGGAGATGCTGATACTAGTCACTATACTCGATCCAGGTGTCTGTCCTACTACCTGTCCTCCTTGTTGCCCCTGCTGCTCCTGGACCAGTGGAATATCTCCTGACTGATCTTCTGCAGGCATCTCACGAGATTTCTTGAAAGCTCTATCCTCCATGAACTTTGCATCTCGTCTTACTACTATCTTCCTGTTGCTAGGAATGCAGATTTTGTATGTCTTTAAGGCCTCGTTGTATCCTACGAGATATCCCTTATCTACAGTCTGATCCATTTTATTGTGTTTCTCGTCTGGAATGTAACAAGAATCCATGCTTCCAAATATCCTGAGATGACTGACTTCCGGCTTCTTCCCTGTGAAGACCCTTTCGGGCGTTTTCTTCCTCAATGCTTTAGGAGGAGTTCTATTCTGGATATATATTGTTGTGTTGCAAGCTTCTGCCCATAGATACCTAGGTGGATCCTGATCATACAACATAGCTTTGGCTACCCCAACAATAGTTCTATTTTTCTGTTCTGCTACTCCATTCTACTCCGAATTATATGGAGTTGTCCCCTCTCTTTTGATGCCCTCATTTGCACAAAAATCTGTGAAGTCTTTGTCCATATATTCTCCACCATTATCTGAACGCAATACCTGTAACTTTTCCCTGTCATATTTTCATCAAGAGCTTTAAACTCTTGAAAACAATCAAAGACCTCATCCTTAGTCTTTAAGAAATAGATCCAGGTTTTTCTGGAGTGATCATCAATAAACATGACAAAATATTCACCACCACTAAGAGCTCTTGTGGACATAGAACCATAGAAATCTGAGTGTATCAATCCTAATACACATTCTGCTCTATTGTTACTTCTGGAAAAAATTATTTTAGCGTACTTCCCTAGTACACACCCTCTGCATAAGTCATCATGTTCACTACTAAGGATTGGTACTCCTGTAACAGTCTCTCTAAGCATCCTCATTGCTCCATGGTGTAAATTTCCCATTCGCCTGTGCCATAATTCATTTCGTTCCCTTTCACCATCATAGTTGTTGTCTATAAGTGCCATTGGAGACTCAAGTTGCAACCTATACAATTTGTTGCTATGAGTTCCAATTTGTCTTTTCTTCTTTCAACTTGGATGCTTGACATATACTTTCTTTCCAATGAAGTATATATCGTATCCCTTGTCCTGTAACTGGGACACTGAAATCAGATTCATTCCTAATCCCAGCACATGCAGAACATTGGTGGCTCGGATGTTGGTTCCTGCTTTTGTCTAAAATGCTATGGTGTCCCTCCCTATTGGAGTACACTTTGTCCGATTTTCCATTGTAATTTGAAAATCCATTTGTTCTTCTTGATAGCTCGAGAAATATTCTCGTACTCTAGTCACATGAGCTGAAGCCCCACTATCAATATACTAAACGTCTGCTAATGTTGATGTTGAACTTGCTAGGCACGTGAATTCTTCTAGTCTAGAAGCCAATTGTGAGTTACTTTGAATATCCATCTTTGTGTTGTTTTCTGACACTATCCTACCACAGCAACTGTTGTAGAATAAAATGCATCCTTTCCTGAGAACTACACAATTCTATGGGGTTTCGATTTTCTGCCTTTACAGTAATTTCGAATTACCTTATTTTCCTCAACAAGGGCTCTTCAATTTGCACTCCTGCTTAACCTTGCTTTGATTCCATGTGAAAAATTCAAAATAGAAATCCTACAGTAATGATAATATTATTTCTTCTACTTATTAAGTCAAAAATAAGTTATTCATAGTGTTCTTACAGTGAATATCAAAATAAATTCTACTGCAGTATTCACAAATAAAATTCTAAAAGAGAATGCAATAATAACACAAGCATAACCATAATGACAATTAATTTTGGACAATCGTCCTCGGAAAAACCCAATGTGGGAAAACCGGTGCAACAGATAAGGGTTTTTTTATATTCTTCAATAAAAAAACTCTTGTACAATATACAACCAATAGAATAGAAGTGAGAAAATTTACAGACGCTTCCTGACAAATCTTTGATCCAGGAGAAGTGCTCCTTAGCCCTCTGAATCCCTTTGCGTCTTCCTGCGTCACTTTTCCTCACGCTAGCCCAGTGTCAGACTGCTCACATGACCCCAACGTAACTTGCCTTGCACTACCTCTTTCTGCGTCACACTTTTGTGCTGGCCCTCCCTGCTCTGCTTCTTCTTGCCTTGCCCTCCCGATAGATGTTGATGCCATCTCTCTCTTTCTCACCTGCAACTCTCCCTCTGATTCGATTTTCTCTTGCCCAACTTCGACTAGTGAGAAAATCGATCTTACTCGGGTAACTGAGTATTTGTCTCTTGTGAGTTCTCCAAGTGCCCATCAAGCCTCCTCTTATAATTCTCTCGTTGATCAATCAACGGCCCAGATTAAATTCTAATCAATGGCTAGGATCATATTGACTTGATCTCTACCTTCTTCTAGAAGTTTCATCCACAATTTAGATTAATACCCATTAATTATTTTAATTTCCTAAGTTTAGACTTAGGATTCCATTAAAAATAATTAATTATTTTAATAAAACTGTTTCTGGGTGGAATTTCCCAAAACGATTTATGGGTATTGGAGAATGCATGTGTCTAAGCCTCCTTGCAAATTTTTAGATTTAGAGCACATCCAATGCTACCAGAAATCAACATGGGCACTGTTTCTGGGTGGAATTTCCCAAAACGATTTATGGGTATTGGAGAATGCATGTGTCTAAGCCTCCTTGCAAATTTTTAGACTTAGAGCACATCCATTGCTACCAGAAATCAACATGGGCAACAAAATCTCACAATAATTTTTACATTCAAAGATTCACTGGACAATGAAATCTCACAAGAATTTTTACATTCTCGACTATGGACTAGGTAATCACTTCAACTTCCATATTACTTGTCCAAGATGCTTTGTTCTTAGGTAGTTGATTAATAAATATATACTTCGCTAAACTTTCCCTGTTTTTCACTTGTCGAAGTTCTCTCTACCAAGATCGCGAGTTACAGCGATTTCAGTTATGCATCATTATGGGCATCTTCATTGAGGCAAGTTGATTCATCCAACATTCAAGCTAAAAAGAAATCGAGGTTTTGAACATAAAATAACAAACTTGCATCAACAACATTTCGCTAAATGAGACACAAATCAGACTAACACTAATAGCCCCCTCTTTTTCCCATTTTACATTCTCACATTTGTATCCTGTTAACAGCATCAAAGATAAAACATACCACTTGAAGCACACTATTATAATAGCTTTACAAAACAAAAAGAAACACTCACTGTTGGGCGCCTTGTACGGCTGTAGACTTTTTCAAGTGTAGCAATCTGCACTTTTTTCATCCGTTTCTTCCTATTCCACTGCGCTTGATTGACAAACATTGGAACCTCAGCGTCACTCTCTGATGTCTCTTTTAATGTAGGATCTATGGGTTTTCTATCAGATCCAGATGACCCTACATTATCTTTATCAGGTTTAACAGCAGATTGAGTTGACCCAATGTTATCTTTCACAGGCTGAATTAGAAGAAACTCAGGAGGAGGATTCCGCAGCAAATCAAGAACTGTTTCTCTGTCAAGGCCTAATCCTTCTGCAAGCTTTTTAACCTGCTGAGCAGAAAACTTGGATCAGTTGATCTGTTACTTTGGTAAACAAGAGACTGAAATAAAAAATAGATGTGCAATGATGCCAATCACAACCAAAGCTTCTCACTTACACTAACTTTACAACGTCCAACCACCAGAGCTGCAGCGAATATCTGAAGTTGCCAATTTTCTAATTTTAATGGTGGATACTCATCCAGTGCTTCCTCATCATCATCTATATCAGATATTGCTTCATTCAACTCTTCTTCAAATTTAGAGACTTCCTCTTCAGTAATCATATCATTGTCATTATCATCAGATAACTGATCTTTTTCCAGATCCTTAACAAGGCCTCCAAAGCATCTTCATCTAGAGAGTCCTCATCTTCTTCATTCTTTTGTGCCTTCTGGAAAAGATAGTCCTAGTTGTATTAATTCATAGTATATCCCCGACATGGTGTTGAAAATGAAATGTGTGATCATTGACACTTAATATTAACACTGATCAACCTCCTCCTCTGTTTGGTCAAGCTTGAGAATTATTACTGTTAATAAAAGGCATATCGAAATAGTAAACATACTAATAGCATCTCTAACATAATATTTTTGATGTTAAAACACAAAACCCTAAACCATGGAACTGCAATTTATTGTCAATGAACTAAAGCTGTCCATAACTAAATTAGTCGAGGTTAGATGTCAATCTGGTAAGACAACCTAAAATTAACAGTTTGTGAATGTAAGCAAGTATGAGATAGGGCACCATTACTTCTCCACGGCTCCAAATTTCTTACCCATGTTGGGAAGGGGCAACGGTTAAAATAGTACCTGCACATTTTCTTGTACTCTCATTTCTTCAAAAACATTTTCCTGTACTCTCATTTCTTCAAAAATCTAGCAAAATAAATGTATGGTTGAATCTGATCATAGATCTCAACATCAATTAAAAATACTGATCATTTGTATTATTCTAATAGCATTTCATTGCCATTTTAATATATTTTTACATTCATATGTTTTCATTGACAAACGAAGTGGGTTGTAGCACCCTTCCATACCATAACATATGCAGTTAATGTTTAAGGCTACATTCAAAATATTTAGGAATGCCTCGAAATTTTAATACAATTACTTCATATTGTTTTGATATTTTCATCTTTCCGACCCTTTAAACTTTAAAAAGCCGATGTCGATGATTTCAAAGGCCTTTTGTTTTATTTTGAAACGGATAGATAGGCCTTTTTGTACATCATAGTCATAAATGTTACATATTTCATAGTAAGAAAACACCTACACGAGTTTTTGAACCTTTTGAAGTATTTCCAGAAGTTTCAACTCATCCTGTAAAACTTTTGAACAGCAGAGGAATTTTTTCATCCATCAATGGGCATTGAACAGATTTAAGAATGTATTGACTTCAATGATTTAAAAGGAGAAGCATAATGTTTTCTTGATGAAATGATTTAATATTTTAATTGTGTCAGGTTAACCTTTCCTGTGATTTCTTTCCTGTGATTTCTGTTTTAGATTGTTGAAATCTTAACCTCCAATTTTATCTTAGATTTGAGCTTATTGCGTGGATTTTAAATATTCTCATAGATTATTCTCAATTTTATTATTATTTATATTTTGTATCTAATGCATATTTTCCATATATATTGCATTTAGTTTCACCGCCGTAGTTTCCCTTTATTTGGGGCTCATCATATCAACCAAGTTGCTCAAATTTTACATATTGTGACTTTGGAGAAATGCCAAAGAACGCATGAAATAAAATGTGTATTAATATGAGCTATGATGTTTTAAATGACTTACTTTATGTACTCCCACAGGGACTTATCACTGATCGTACTAATTTTCTTTTGTCCCATTGACTTACCTTTTTGGTCATTTGTTGAACATTAATATAATTATTTCATCTTAATTTATTCAACAAAGGTCAAGTGATACGATATGTATACACATTTCTATTACAAAGTGGTGCTTCAACATGAGTTGGATTTGAAGCTTAAAAAATAAAATTAAATGATCTAAATTACTACATTTGTTTCACATGAGTAAGTGTTATTTTGTGAGGTTGAAGAATCCCACTGAGGAGGAAAAATCCATCAAGTATAAGCCACGGCACTGGTCAAAGACCATATGGTCAAGTTGGAGAGTTGGTGGAGGTCAAAACTGTTGAGAAATCTAGGGCAGCTTAGTTAGGGCTTATTTAATTTGATTTCTCTTTAACTTTGATAGTTGCTTGTAATATTCTTAATAGGTTTTTCGTCTTCTTGTTATTATTATATTCTTGATCATCAAACAACGACCAAAACATGAAAATCATTATAGACAAATGGACACCAAATGTAGGCACTTAGCCAGGATAAAACCCCTATGAAGGGGAAAACCTAGTCAAATTCTTCTACTAAAAAACTCAAATCAAATTGAGACAATCTTGACCTAAGACAAAGACCATACCTCCATCCATCAAGTCATCCCTCAAGAATTTACCTTCAAGATAATGCATAATCAAATAGGCCTTTGGTCCATCAAATCATCTATCAAACTAACCAATTATGGCTTCGGTTCTTCTGCAATTCGGTCTGTAATCATAATCTTGTACCTTCATCCTACAAAACTTCAATCCCTTCACACGTGTGACAGAAAAGACAAGGTTAGACTTCTTTCTTTTTTTTTCTCTTGGTTTCCCTTCTCTTTCTGGTTATGAAATAGGCTCTTTTATGATATTCGCACTTCATCCTTTCTTCTTTAGTTGTAACTTGTAGATACAAGTGACGTCAAATAGGTCGAGTTCATTTGCTATTTATAGTGGTTGGAGTCTGTCCTTTGAGGCCCACATGATGAGCTTGGGGCCAACTTGATGGAGGAGGTTTTACATGGCCAATAATAAATTTTTCTTGATTTAAGAAACCCAATAAGAGTCTATAAGATGACAAGGACTCAACCCTAGAAGCCTACAACGGAGGCTTTGAACTAGAAATGAATGAAGCATGAAGCCCATGCTTATAAATAATTTCCTTTTTATAAATAAATTTTATTTTTATTTCTTTTGACAAATATATGACTCAAATACAATTAGGAAGATCGACACTAGTTACATTCTTCAACACTCCCTCTTAACTAGGGAGGTATTTATAATTACATATATACATAGGTACATGGATGATCTCAAAATGATATGTTCTATAAAGAGTCACAGCACATGCAATGCTACAGATTAGATACTTGATCAAGGTATCTAACCGATTGAGACTAGGGTGTGTTCCAAGCTTTAGCCACTATAGGTACCATCAGGCTTCAGCTCTAACACCAACCTAGGGATTTAGGTATCATATCCAAGGTCAAAGCTATACAAGACCAACGATGCCCTCCCCACTTCGAGATCTAGACATCATCACAAGCCAGCTAGATGTCCTCCCCAGGATCTTGTCACCCCAAGATGCTTCATCTCTCCCTATCAACTAAATCAAATATATCCATTAGTCCAAGCATGCTTCCAAAAATGTTCAACCTTCTTATGTAGAGATCTACCTATACAATCACAACCCCAATTCGTAACAGACTTTCAAATATATACAAGTTAGCACAAACGTTCGGGGTCCTTAATCATTCTGATGTTGCTTAGATCATCATCATATTATCCAAACACATCTCGTCGGAAGCTTTCTTCTTTAACTTCTTCAGTAGCACCAAACTCAGACTCAACACTCCTCAACACAATCAAATATTTGTTTGCAACTTCATGAATCCATCCATTCTTTGACCTCATTCTTTCTTCAAGGTCTTCACTATAGCTGTCACAATATGTCCTCCCTCTTAACTGGGGAGATATACACTTTCTTTAATCAAGCTTCCTCTCAACTTAGGGAGATCAACAACTTTATTCATTCAATTATACAAGCTATTTCTTTCGCATTACCACATCATCGGAGAACTTCAACCTTCTGATACATCATTCCTTCTATCCTAACTTGGCCAAAAGGTCACCAACAAATACTTCAAGATTCTCACAACTTCCTCTCTTCATCATGCTCAGTCATCTTTAATTAAATGGTAGATGAACATCTTCAACATCTTGAAGATTATGTACTTACAAATCTTTAAGAACGAGTACAACCAAGTACAAATATATAGGAGCATAAAATTAACAAAATAGGATTAGCATGTTATTGCAATGGGAATATCAAAATAATCAAACTTTAGATATCAAAACCTAAACCTACTTAGGTTGATACTCAATAAGGGCTACATCTTTTATACCCTAAACTTTCTCATCCATTTATGATAGGGTTTTTGTCACAAATGCTAGATTCCATATTTAAGACTAAAGACTTAGATGTCAACAAATATATCGAGTTAGCATTATAATGAAAGCATTTCTATATCTAGGGTTTTATTATCATTCCCTAGAATTCTTATATCAAATTCTACTAGGGTTTTATCGTAAACCCTAGTCACAAACATAAAAATTTTAACATTAGATATACAACAACTTGACCAAGCTAGGGTTTCAATAAAACGGAAGCACATACACCAAGGATTTCATTCCTAGGATCTTTTATTAATTGATTCAAGGGTTTCGTCATAAACCCTAATTTAATCAACCCAAAAAATCTAGGGTTTCTTCCTATAACCTAGATATCAACGAAAAACCCTAAAAAGGCTAGGGTTTCATACATCAAGAGATTCTAGACTTTATCAACAAACCCTAAGAAGATTGGGGTTTTACAGTGAACCCTAAAGGTTAGGGTTTTACAAAAGTAAACAAAAGAGAGTATGACAAGGGTTGATTTAATTTAGAGATCAATCACCCTAACAAGAATCTTTATGATTCAAAACCTTAAAAATAAGAAAGTTAGTAATACAAGGTAAATTTCAAAAGTGATCATACTTTTTAATAAAGAAGTTTAGCGACAAATCCTGTGGTCTTAGATATAACTTGAGTTGCTCCATTTACAAACCTTGTGGGGTTTCCTTATTGAAGGGCTCCCTCTGAATTATGACAAAGTTTTCATGGTTCATTTCCTTATGTGTCGACTTGTGCCCAAGGATCCAACTTGATTTATCAAGTCACCACACCTGCAATACTTTTAAGCATAACCAAAATATACAAGTACAATAACATAATATTTATCTAGGGTTTTCTTAGAGAATGAATTCCAAGGGATTTTGAGTACAAAGTAGTAAGTACTACAAATCCTATTTTCATAAAAGATTATCACATACCTACTAACCCTAAATATTCTCAATTAGAATTTAGGGTTTCTTAGAGGGAACAAGAGAATTCAGATAAGAGTTTCTGTATATTTTATCTAGGGTTGACAATCCTTGGATATTAACATTCTTCATTACGACAAAACTTGCAAACCCTAGAAGCAACTAAACCCTAAAAACATTTCATACTAGAATCTAAACAAATGATCATGCTCTACTTACCTCAAGATTACATACCTTTGTCTCTCATGCTTGATATTCCTTTGAGCTTGTTGTTAGTTTTTGTAGCATCAGAGGTATTCTAGTCTTGAAACTTTGTGGAGAGGCTAGAACACAAGAGTTCTCCAAAACCCATAAATCGTTTCTGGAAATTCCACCTAGAGATGGCTCAATTAGATTATTAGCCAATTTTTAAATATTTCCTAAGTCTAAGCTTAGGAAAAGAGGTTAATTAATCAGTATTAACTGAGAAAGGTGTGAATCATCTAGAAACTGACACGGATCGACAATAAAATAATATTAGCCCTTGATTGAGTTTTAATCTTGGCCGTTGGAGTCCCAACAGGAGATTATAAGAAGTTGATGGGTAGATGGAGACATACACTTGTGAGACAAGAGATTTGTTGTCACTCAAATTTTACAAGCACGGTGCAACAACGACTTAGGACGGGGGTTGTCACTCTGATCCCCACCCACTCCATTCTAGTTGTCTCCCAACAATAGGCTATGGGGGGTAGTCTCTATGGAAGATGGAAATGAAAGACTCGTTGGCAACCAACAAGTCCGGGAGACGCAATTAAATGTCTTAGCCACTAAGTTGATTTAGCAAGATTTATAAATTAGATTAGATTTAAATGTGAGACCAGTGCCTTATGGAGTCAATTTCTTGTTTTATATCAATTAAGCCATTGCTTGAATGCTTAACTCTCTTATATGCTATGCAAATCCTAAGACTTAGGTGTAATGCAAAATCTTGGTTGATTTTAAGTTAGATGCCTATTCTAAGTGTAACACTCCTCTTAACTATTTTGGAACTATTCTCTAGAGTAGGTTGTGGTATAGAAGCCAACGGGAAGCAAGCAGGGGTTTGATTATCGATACCTCCACCTATGTTCTAACCACCCGATGTCTCTATCGCTGCAAAGAATGTGTCTCAGACGACTACAAGGTCACTGTGTTAACCACTAAAGAGGTGCTAGGCTCCTCAAGCTAGATGAGAAAGGGTGGCCCTAAATGTCTATCAACCAAGCTTATGCCTGGAGGTAAGTTATTAGATGCAAGACTAGATTAGAATGATATGCAAGGTGAATGAGTGATTCTTAAGGTAAGATTGTTTAAGTGTTCTTTAAGTACTTGATATGATTTTCTCCTAGATTATATCAATAAGTACTTATCAATGAGATACAATCTTAACCACAAGAAAATGTGCCGAGTTATCAAGTGCCAACGAGAGATAAAAATGCCCACGATACAATTATTCAATAATCACAAGATGTATGCTCTAAGATTGCCAAGGATTCTCAATAACCATAAACCGATGATGTTAAAAGAGAACAAGATCACTTATCCACTTAGAACACTTAGCCAATGATTTTCAATACAAGATGCCAATCAATTATATGGATGTCGAAATATTGTGATTTGATCACAACCAATTAGATTCTTAGAAGATCAAGATCACAATCTCTCCATGATGCACAATTGAAACAAGTTACTTTAATGTCAATGCCCAAATATCTTAAACCATTCAACACAATTATGAGATTAGAGTTTAATGCTTCAAGTGCTTTATGAGTAAGCCTATTAGTGCAAATTTTATAACCTTTAGAGATCATGAACAAACTCACAAGAGACAAGCAAATATTAGTACTCTTATCCAATATTACCAATGCCAATGATCTTCTTCACAATAACAAAGCATGAGTTAGAGAAATCACTTCAAGTTACTTATGATCTAATGATATTCAGTGAGTAAGTAGGCCTTATGACAGCAGTGAATTACTTGTGAAATCAGTGAGCTAATTAGTGTCAAATGCCAAAACAGTCCTAAATTTTCAATCTCTCTTAGTATAGAATGTAAACAATGAGGAGACACTCATGTTACTGATATAATTTCAAACCTTATGATGCATATATGACAGTCACCAAAACTTGAAATCTTACTCAAACAATAATGCCAAATTTATCCAATTAGTTCCTTAATGTGTGAGGCACTTTATGAATAATTTTTTAGAACATTTTCATAAGTATTTTATCACTGTTATGAAGTAATTCTCTTGTTGAAGCAAAACAGTGAGGGGAATTAGGGTTTAGAGATAAAACACTTAGGCTCTAGGCGTAGAAGAAACTTTCCCAATTGCCCAAAATTTTCTCTAGCGACTGGAACACCTACAACGCCAAAGATTATGCTCAATACCTCTTCAAAACACACCAATACTCGGTCCAAAAATTGATAAATTACCCACAGAGGAAAAGAGAGCAAAGGAAGAGGCCTAGAAGGCCAACAATCAGCCAAGGAAAGGCTATGACTGAGGGAAAGGAGGCCTTTTAGGCCTGCCTAGAGGAGAAAGACCCCACAAGGGGTTGTCGTGAAGGGAGAAAGCCCTTGATTGGGTCTGTGGGAGAGGGAAGAAGGCCTATTTAGGCTTGTGGTTTCAAGGAGGAGCCCTCAAAGGGCCACAACAAGGGAGAGGAGGGTTGCCAAGAGCAACGAAGGAGGACGGAGGCATAAGGAGGCTAAGCGGAGGGGAGAAGGAGGCACGACGGAGGAGGAAAGGAGCAGTGAAGGAGGAAAAGGGAAAGCTGAGGGGAAGGGAAGGCTTGCAGCAGGCCTAGGAGGGCTGGAAGAAGGTCGTAAACCTTGCGGCCAAGCCTAAAGGCCTAAAAAGGTTGACGTCAAGGCTGATGGGGCCCACAACAAGGAAGAAGAGGCCAGATTTGGCCTGCGGCTAGGCCTAGAAGGGGACACTGGGCCTAGAGGCCAAAAAAAAAATCGAAACCCTTGCCCAAAATTCAATTTTGATTCAGATCAACAATTTGTCCAATTTCCTTTGATGTTGGCCCTGCCAAAATTCTAGAGACTATATCTTACCCTCAAGGGCCTAGATCTAGCCCCAACCCCGCAAATATTCTTGAATTTCACTTACACAAATGAAAATAAAATTCTCAAAACCCCAATATCTACAAAAATTTGAAAATACAATCCCAAACCCCAGCCGATGCAAAACAAGGGTTAGAAAAAATTATTTACAAAATTTATTCTACAAAAATAATTTACAAATTATATACAAATATGCAATGCTTGAAAGATTTTTTGAAGAATAATTTATTTTATAAAATTTGGCAATGGCTTGATGTCATTCGAAGGATAGATACTAACCACAGCCTTAGTGAAGTGAGAAAATCACATAAATTTCCCGAAGTCCAAACAAGGCTAGCCTATGCCCACAGTCTGTGAACTTGGAGCCCAAAGGTCGGGGAACCTACAAACTCTATATATTCCTTAAGAGAAAATTGTTAGATCATACAATGAATCAAATCACCTAAGATAAGCCCAAAAATTACCAATAGATTATTCTTATCATCTACAAATGAAATAACAATTCACATAACATTGAAGCACAATATAGGAAACCACATACACAACACATACCACAGATCAATGAAATAAAGACATCATGAACTGTACCCCAAAGTCTTTTATTATGAGATTCAAATGTTCCCAGCAGAATAGTGGTGGCTTCAAACCAGCTTTACAGAATTTTACATCAGCCAAAGACTACAATAGAAGCTCAATAGCCTTCTATTTATAGAGGAAATCCTTCCAAGTGGAAAATAAAGGCTAGTTGGCCTAATCCCTATCAAAATAATCTCAATTGTCGATAGATATTTGATCATCTTTTAATCTTTGTCATCAAAATTACTTATTTTTGAGGAATTTTCGAATTTCACATTAAAACCATTTTTTGTTAATCCAAAAATAATTATTTTGGATTAATTTCCTCAAAAATGTAACTTCGACTTAACCACCAAGGTCCAAAGGCTTAATTTTTCTTAAAATATCCAATTTTTCCTTGGTGGGGTACCTCGAAAATTTAAATTCCTCATGACCCATGAATTTTTTGGTCATTTTCCACTTGGATAAATTAATCTCTACTTTTAATTTTTTTACTCTAAATTGATTAATTTTCTAGCTTAGGATTTAATTTTTATTTTGCCAAAAAAATTAATTAATTGACACTTGAAGAGATTATTTATTTTTCCACTCTCAAATACTTTAGCCATAGTGTCTGATTGCGAGGGACCATGCACTAAACTATTTTTTACATCAGATAATTACATTTCAACCCTCAAAGGGGGATACCTGTTCGTTATAGACCTTTATAATATTTATCCAATTCTGCGACACAATATGATCTAGTAAACCAAGTGATTTGTAATAAAATAATTTAGCCAAATAGCTTAAATTATTCCCAAATCACTTTTACAATAGACTCTACTAAGAACACTATGACTCACCTAAGACATCGAAAATAAACTTCACCCTAGCTTTGGGGTTTAAGCTAGAGGGAAAAAACTCTTCCGATTAGCCGTGTTTAGAAACACAGGCAATCGACAAGGTTAAAAAACCTCCTAGGATTAAATTCGTCGCAAAAATCATAGGCTTACCTAGGTTGTTACATAATTATATAGTCCTACTAGCATCATTTACATTACAAATTTGCAGAATGGGTTTACAATGACATGATAAGTTTTTGGCTAATGATTCTGATCTTTTGAAAAAACTGGCACAATTGCTTCCTTGGAATTGTGACAAATTGTGTGCAACAAGATCCATTTCCTTAGGCAGTTCGATTCTCCACAGAGCAACAGTAGTTGTCGGAAGAGTTTGAGCCAGAGAAGGGAAGCAGAGTCAGAGAGGGGCAAAGACAGTGAGTCCGAAGGAGTTTTTCCAGTTTCAGATAGTTAGAAAGAGGAGGCCGAGATTTTCTCCAGGAGGCTATGCAGGGGCAGCGCAGGGCCTCAAGAGGGCAATTTGATCTAGCTAAAGAGGAGCTTATTTTTAGTTATAGAGGCTGAGAATATTTTCCAGAGTGTCGAAGAGACAGTTTCTCAGTTAGCAGCAGGCAGGACTACCAAATTGGTAGCTAATTCAGGTAGAGTGTGAGGGACTGCGCTAGGGTGACGCAGGGCCTACACAGAGCTAGTTGGGCAGCTAGTTTTTTAGGGGCATTCAAGTGTCTAGATTTCTTGGAGAGAGGGTAATTCCCTCCAATAATTTTTTCCAATATTCCTCTTGAATAGATTCGCCAGTTTGGCAATTTTTATTGTACTCAGAATTTCTCACTACTGCTTAATAATAAAAACCCTCAGTTGTTGCACCAGTTTTCCCAAGTTAGGTTTTTCCAACGACTTTTGTCCAAAAATAACGGTGTTATATTTTTTGTGTGCGTGTGCCAGTATTTTCTCAGTTTCCAGTTTACCTTCCACAATATTTTAATTTGTGAAGATTGCAGTGTGATTAATTCGTTGTTGTCATAGCAATAAACTGAATAATTAATTTATCAGTTAGAAGAATTAATTCCAGTTGCTACAATAGAATTTCGGTGGTGAAATTTTCACACTGTATCAGAGCGATTTTAATAAGACGGGAAGATTAGAAGTAGAAGCAAAAAATTCGCAATGATTTTTTCTTGGGGTTGCAATGCCTAGTTAGGCAGCGCAAATTGTTGGGCAGTTCGATTTTTCAATGCACGATTGGCAGAAAAAATCGACTTGCTAGTTAAGTGATTCCAGCAGGCAGAGGAAGCACCAGCAGCTCAGTAATTTTCATTGAGCAAATTCCTGTTTGGGCGGAAAAGGGTTTTGCAACAGTTTTGCTAGAGCATAATCAGTGTCCAATGGAAGAGGAAGTGCACACACAGAGGGAAATTTCTCTCACAGGGTTTCTAGCCTAGAAATCCAAATTTCCAGTTTCAGTCAGTAGTAGCTACAAGCAGTGCTTCTCACTCTAGAAGTGAGTGTGAATAGCAGACTCAGCAGCCGAGCAAGTGAGAGAGGGAGTTTTCCGTTTCAGTTTCAGAGATGACCATAGTTGCGCTTAGAGATCAGGATAGGTTGGAGGGAGCCTCCAACTATGTCATCTGGAAGGCAAGGATGTTATTCATGCATGATGAATATGGCCTGAAGACCTATGCAGATTGTGTGGCAATACGGACCGATGCAGATCAGTTGAAGGAACACAAGAAAGAGATGGCAAAGGTGAAGCAGATGATCCTAGATGGAACATATGTGGGATGCTCACGCTCAGCTATATGAAAATCCTTCCGAGCAGTGGAAGATGTTCCTGCAGGTGAAGCCGAAAAACATCAGGATGCCGAAGGGTGAAGGCATAGACCCCTTCCTCACCAGAATTCATGAAATTCAGGATCAGTTTACATCCATTAGGGAAGCACCTCAAACTATAGAGCTTGTGTGTTTGGCTCTAAATAGTGTCTTAGAGGAATGGCAAGTCTTTGTCCAAAGTATCTTGGGACGAGACACATTACCAGGGTGGGGAAAGATGTGGTCAAACTTGCAGCAGTAGGAGATGAGGTGAGCTCTAGTAAAGAGCTCCATGAGTGGAAGCAACAACAAGGGTTTGGAGGGTGAGAAAGAAGAGGAGAATATGACCCTAGCATCAAAGGGTCTCAGTTAGGGACAAGAGAAGAAGAAAAAGAAGGACCTATCTAAGGTCAAGTGCTTCAGGTGTGGCGAGTTTGGCCACTATAGTACTCAGTGTCCTCTCAGGAAGAAGGACAAGCAAGAGAAGCAGGACCAGGCCGCAACATTCGTAGAGATAGACAAGTCCTCCAAGTTGGAGGAAGACTTCGCCATGTTTGTAGTTATACCTCCAGTGGTTATGTGGGGCAATATGGAGATATAGTCCCAAAATTGCGTAGGAGACTTGGGCAAGGTCCACTGTAGGACCATATCCTTGCTACGGGAGGCCCATAGTGTTCAGTAGCAGGATGGATCAGTATCAGTGATGCAGTCAAATTCTAGAGTGACAGTTGCAGTCGAGTGTTGAGTAGTGTAGAGCAATGTTGACAGCAGTGCATTAGGCTTAATAACAGAGTCAGTAGCAATGTAGAATCCTTAGTGAGTAGTGCAGAGGCTACTAGCAATTAGGACTCAGGAGACAAATGTATCATGAGATACAATTGATTTCTTATTTCGGTTGCTTCTCAGTTGCTAGAGTTGTAGTAGCAGCAACAACAGTTGAGAGGGAGTTGTAGTGTAGATGTAGAGTTGTCAGCAGTATAATGTAGTGTCAGCAGCAGCACAGATGCAACATCAGAGTTGCACAGTAGTTGGCAGGTAGTGGCAAGTAGTCACAGTGGCCAGACATCAGCAGCGTGTATGGAGGATGATGCATAGACAGAGTGTTGTAGTATTAGTATAGCACTAGAACACCTCCCTCGCTAAGAGCGAGTGTTAGTTTTTGTAGCATCGGAGGTGTTCTAGACTCGAAACTTTGTGGAGAGGCTACCAAAACCCATAAATAGTTTCTGGAAATTTAAACTAGAGATGGTTCAATTAGACTATTAGCCAATTTTTAAATATTTTCGAAGTCTAAACTTAGGAAAAGTGGTTAATTAATCAATATTAATTGAGAAAGGTGTGAATCATCTAGAAACTCACACGAACCGAAAAGGAAATAATCTCAGCCCTTGATTAATTTTTAATCTTGATCGTTGGATTCCTTGTTACCGCTAAAACTAGCAGGGGTACTAGGAAGGGATCCTATAGTGCAAATACTAGGTCAAGGGCAATGATGGAGCAATAGCCACTGTTACCTCAGCTAAGGCTCTCTGCTCTTCACAGACTTTCACTGATGGGAGGAGACTCGATATGATGGAATCACAAGAATATATCGTCAATGATAAGATAAGTGGGTGATTCCTAGACCTATTCACAAGAGAGACTAAATGAGATAGGTTTCTTGCTTTAGAAGCAAGATGATAGGCTCTCTAAAAGGGCTAAGAGGGTTTTTGAGGTTATGGTTTGAGAATATATCTTATCAAAGAAGCCCCTAGACTCAAAAGGCCCTATGAATGCTTGGCTTCTAAGTGATATTTGTGGAATTGGAGTCAAAAAGTTGCGGGACAACAAAGGGCCAAGTGGACCCAAAATTAGGTCAAGGGTATGGAGTTGGTCAACCAAGTATGCACTTGACCTAATTAGGGAAGGGTAGAGGATCAAAGAAAGAATTTTCTTTTGATGATTTAATGCTATGATCCAAATGAGGTCATTATCCAATGGGAAACCAAGGGCAAGAATTGATCTTCAAGCTAGGGCTTGAAATATCTCAAGATCCCACTGTCAGAATTTCGTGAGATTTGGAGGGCCTCTAGAGGATACACCAGTGCAGTTGTGGGCAAGGGATCAAATTATTTTGATGGCTAAATCATGAGAAAAGTGATGCCCTAAGTGACCTATGGAGACTAGCCCTAAAAAAAGAGGTGAAGGTGAGGGAAATTCTCTTTGAAAATGATCACTTATGGAAGGATCAATGCCTTATCCTTTGGGGAAGATGGAGTTAAGATGAAATTTATGATTTAGAGGAACTACAACGAATCAAGGAGCCTTCTAGACAACTTTGCATGGCAATTAGGGCATGAGAGCAGATGTTAGAAGAATTTATACTTCAAAGTGCAATAATTGATGACTTATCGAGATGTTCAATAGAAACAAACTCTAGGAACATCCACCCTTTCACACATGATACATTATATGATGCAACACTACAAAAGACTAAACTTCCATAATTTTGCATAAGAAAAGCAGTAAATTTCAGACCTAGGATAGTGAAAATCCCAACAACATTCATGTATTAAAGCAAATAACAAGAATAGACATGAAAAGATTACTTACATGTGTAAAAGAGTACATCCAATCAACAAATTATGCCAATACTAAAGCTCCAAGACAAGAGAGAGATATCAAAACATCAAAATTCATCCATAATATCCAAAGTCCTCCTCCAAAAGGGAATGTGAAATTCACAAGAAGCTACTAAGATGCAAATCCAAGTGATGATGATGAAAATGAATCACCTCACTTGTATTTATACAATCTCTAATGAATTCGAATGGCCTAATTTGGACTAGTAATGACCCAAAAATAAAATAATGTGCATAATAACAATAATTTTGGTGACAAGCCCACCAAATAGCTCAATAACATAAAGATAAGCCTCTCAAGAGGGCAGAATGATCAACATAATGAGTTGTTGGGCCTTCGAAGAGGCCTAATGAAGTCCAAGGGGTGCCATGATGTGAAAATGGACTCCCAACATAGTAGAAAAGCGGTGGGCCCCTTATTTTTCAGGCAAGATCTTTTGGTGCTCCCAAGTGGGTGTGGGGGCACAAGGGCATCCTCATGGGTCTCCAAGTGGATCGAAAATGCATGTAGACCGTATGTAAGGGCAAGGATGATGATAGATGTCCTCCCTCTACAACAGGAGACATCCTTTAGACCCTGGAACATCTACCAAGTGTATGGTGCAAGTGTGAAGTCGGTTGAGCATGGCGATCCAGGTGCATCAACCTCATCCGACAAGGTGGAACACGAGAAATCAATGATCGGCGTTGGGGATCCATGAAGTAGTCTCTGCTATGGTGGAGGCCCATATCTCTCAATACTCACCCTACAAGTGCCAATGTGGCCCTCAGGAGGGCTAGGACCCCGTATAGGGGGACCAAGCCCTAAATGGAAACCCACCTGCAATCCTGCATAAGATCCAATGCATCCCCTTGCCCTCCAATACAAAAAACCATTAGAATAATCAAGTAAAAGAGCTTACAAGTCATGGAATCAATGGGGCACTTCATGGTGGCATGCCCTTCCATAGCAAGTTTTGGCATGTACAAGTGTCTCCAAGCTCAATAAGGGGATTAACCATGGACCCTATTAGGTGGTTTTAGCCATTAAAGGGGCCGACATGTCCAAGGTACATCCCTCAAGTGGTAGGTGGGAAATGATAAAGTGGTGGAATGGAGTGGGGATCAGGGGAATCATTCAGACCACATGTTATGGTACAAGGTAGCTATGAGAAAGGGAAGCCCACACCTAGGTATGTGAGTGTAGGAGAGAGCAAATCATGGTACATGAATTACCCTAGCCTTTGTTTTTCCACCCTTCTTCATATGCCTTTTGCCTTTGATTGATTTTCCTTCATAACTGCTTGGGGCTCCAGGGGATGAGAGCATGTTGTGTGGTATATAGCAGTGGATAGCCCCTAAAAGTGGGGCAGTTCATCACCCACTAGGGGTTGGGACAATCATGGGTTCCTTCATGATGGAGGGGGCTCATTTAGGGCCCATAAGAACCAGGGTGATGGCCATGGATAAGGGGTAGAGCTCATGTTTGGCTTTTGCCCACATGCTAAATTTGTATGTCACGGCCATCTTTTGCATTTTGTGGTACATTTCTTGTTGAGAGTGGCCAAACTACGATTTTTCTTTTCTTTTTAGTTGTATCAACCTTCGGGCATCATTTTAGGCCCGACCCAAGGTGTGGACAACGAGAGGGGGAATAACCCTATGTGGACCCATTAGACACATGTGGACTTGGATGGAAAAATAGATGAATGGGGCTAAAATGAGTGGAAGGGAGTGATGTCTATGGTGTCAGAAAGGGGGACCACGCAACCAAAATTGGAATTTCCCATGTAGTGCCGACCCTGAAGCTAATGGTCAGTAAAGGAGATCCCATGGGACTAGGATATAAGGTTAACTGTGGAATCAGGTAGTGGACACAAGAGTATATACCTAGTCAGCTTCTTCCGGGGAATCCCCCCACCAATCCATACCCCAAAGTGCCTGTTACCACTCAAACTAGGAGGGGTCCTAAAAGGGGATCCTTGAAGGGCTACTACTAGGTCAATGGAAACAATGGAGCAATAGCCCACTGTCACCTCGGCCAAAGCTCCCTACTCTTTACGGACTTTCACTGATGGGAGGAGACATATTATAATAAGGATCACGAAAATGAATGGATCAATGATAGGATGAGAGGTGATCCTAGAAGCCTATTCACAAGAGAGGCTCAGATATATGGATTGCTTGCTTTGAAAATAAGATGAAAGGCTCTCTAGGAAGGGCTTAGGGAAATTCTAAGAGCTAGGGTTTGAGTATATGACTTGTTAAGAAGACTCTTAGCTCCTAAAATCCTTGTGGAAACTTGGATTCCAAGTGGTCTTTGTGAAATTGGCTACAATAAGTTGTGGGAACACACGGGACCAAGTGGACCCAGAATTAGGTCAAGGGGATGGGATTTATCAACCAAAGGTGTGCTTAACCTAATTGAGGAGAAGAAAGGCATTAAAGGAGGAATTTTCTTTGAATTTGTTGCAATAATACCAATGAGGTCACTAGCCAAAGGAAACTTAGGGCAAGAAATGGTCCTCGAGCTAAGGCTTGCAATATCTCGAGATCACATAGTCAGATTTGCTTCAAATTTGGAGGGCCTCTAGAGAAAACTACAACGCAGTTCTGGAACAAAAATCGAAGTATTTAGATGGCTAGATTGTGAGATAAGTGATGCCCTAGGTGACCTATGCAGGCTAGGCCTAGAAAGAAAGAGAAGGTGAAGAAAAATATTCTTTAAAGTGATCACCAGTGGAAGACCAGTGCCTTTCTCTATAGGAGATATGGAGTCATGGATAAATTATATTTTGGCTTCAATTCAACTTATCAAGGAGGACTAGAACCTAGAAAGAAAGAGAAGGTGAAGAAAAATATTCTTTAAAGTGATCACCAGTGGAAGACCAGTGCCTTTCTCTATAGGAGAGATGGAGTCATGGATAAATTAGATTTTGGCTTGATTTCAACTTATCAAGGAGGACTAGAACATGCTTCGCTAGGCTTAGGGCTAGTTTGAAGTAGCTTCAAGGTCTGTATACTTTGTTTAGCATAATTCGATGGCTTATCAAGAGAAATATTTATCCCTAGAAACATTCATTCATTCATTGCATGGCCCAATCATGATACAACACCATTTAGAAACTTAATTTCCACAACCTCACATAAATTGATGCAGTAAATAAGCCCTAGAATAGCAAAATTCCCAACATCATGATGCAGCAAACTTAGATTAAAAAATAGCATTTTAAAGGTACTTACGTGCAAGAAGAATATATCCAATCATCCAATTTTCCAACAAGATAAGCTCCAAGACAAAGAAGATTTAACCAAACATCAAAATTCATCCATTCATCCAAAAATCTCCTCCAAAGAATGTGAAATTCTCAAAAGAGCTAATGATCAATCCAAGTGATGATGCTAAAATGAATTTACATCACTTGTATTGATCTGAAATGGATACTAAATCAAGAAGAAAAGGTAATACAGACTCATGTGCAGCAATGCCTATATTATTTAGTGCAATGGATTGAAAAGATTGCGAATAATACAGACATTTAACAATTGGAAAACATAACACTTCAACACATCAACACAACAAATAATCAAGGAGTTCACCAGACTTCTTGGCTATGTCTCTTGGTCCAGCTTTCAGTGTTGACCTCTATATTATGTCTTCAAGAACAGATTTTACAAGTGTGAGCTCAATCGGATCCATAACACAAAAAATAGTGATATTAAACAGGGATTTCACTCAAAAACCTCGAGTCTAAAGAGTGAACAGACATCCCTCTTAGTGCCTCTGATCAACTGTTCGTAGCTGTGCATTTTCTCTGACTCTCTGTCTCCCCTCTATCTCTAACCTCCCCTTCTTTGTGTTGCCATTGAATGGCTTTTAAGCCTATCGGTGTTGTCAGTTCAATCCCCTTCTTGGGCTCTTTGGCTCCCGGTGTTGTCCCTTCATCTCCCTGCTTAGCGTTTAAACAATCATTGCAAAAACGCTTAAGGCACAGGGCAACTGTTTACAAATGGAAGGATCTTTGGGCATAGGTGAAAATCCCTGAGAACACACTTTTCTGTTTACACAAGGCATACACGGGAATACACTGAAACAGTGGAAAATCCGACCGAAATGCCAAATCTAGTCCTCAAACGATATAAAGTCTGCCCTATAATCCTCTCGGGTCCGTGTTTTATCATTGTCGCAAGTCGTAGTGCTTAATGGCCAAGGTCCCAAAAATACCAAGAAATACATAGAAAACATAGAAATCCCGACAAAAGCTTTACTTCGGAACTCAAATTTTATAAATCCACATCTATAAACTCTTTCGGGTCCGCCTTAATCGCAATTGCAAGTCGCATTGGCATAGCCCCTTTGTATTGTTGCAATGAGATATATCGCATCGCATATCGTTGATCGCTATCGTACCTCGACCCTTTACTATGCTTCGTGTCCTTCCCCTTTGGTTATGTGTGATGTGATGAGTCACAAATCACATATCGCATGGTCTTCGGGCCTGCGGGTTAAGTCCTCCCCTTTGGAATCTGCGATGCGATATCTGTAATCTCCGCCATTCTTCTGCGTGCTCGATCAACGATCCACGTTAAGTCGTCGATCACAGTCGCATTTCCCTTAGGGCCGCCTCTGATATACTCCGCTGGCCTCTCCCGATGCGATATCCCAATTTAATCTGGGTCATTGATCTGTTCGATTCGACTGCTCCTGTGCCACGAGACTTTACTCTCCGCTTCACTCTGTTTTATGCCATTCCTTAGTGTTTTCCTCTATGATCTATGTTTTCCAATAGTTTAATATATATGAAGACTTACATTTTTAGAGGGTTTAAGATCCATTTTGGATCACGCCTTCCCACTAAAAAGCTTTTGGACTAACAAAAGTTGGTTTTAGGCATCGATCTAGTGAGGATACAGTTCTCTCACTTGTCGAATTTCTATCCATCGCGCCTTGCTTGGATTTGAACCTTTGAGTCCTACTCTCAGGTACTCAATGTCCCCTTGATGCGTAGTTCTTACCTTCCTGTCCAAAACTATGTCCTCCTGTAACTCATTAAGATATTTAGGCAACAAATCCTCAATAGAAGGCAACTGACTTTGCTCTTCAGGATCCTCAATCAATGAAGGTTCATACAATCTCAAGTTTTCTGCATTAACAACTGAATAGATCTGCATATAAGCTGGAAAATCAAGGCAAAAAGCATTTTCACCAATTTTATCAAGTATCTTGAAAGGTCCATACCTTATTGGTTTTAGTTTCTTACCTTCACCCTACATTCTATCTTCACTGATATACAGCCAAACTTGATCACCAACATGAAAACTATGTTCAGCTCGATGCTTCTCATGTCTTGCCTTGTACTTGGCTTGACTTCTTTCCAGTTGTTGCTATACTGCTTGGTGAATTTCATGGATTTGTTCAATGAACTTGGTTGCTTTGTCCACATCACTGTGTCCATCAACTGCTATGTCTTTACCAAAGACAAAATCCAAGGGAGACTTTGGTATAAAACCAAAACAAGTCTCAAAAGGAGATCTCTGAGAAGAAGAGTGCTTGGCATGGTTGTAAGCATGCTGCACATAACACAAATGCTCATTCCAAAGCTTGGGATGCTTGCTGCAATAATCTCTGAGCAATTGGATCACTGTCCTGTTGACCACTTCTGTCTGACCATCTGTTTGTGGATGAAATGTTATGCTCTTCTTCAACCTGGTGTCCATCAACTCCCATAGATTTGACCAAAACTTCCCAACAAATCGAGAATCTTGATCAGATACAATAGAAGTGGGTAACCCAAAATGAACCCATACATTCTGAAAGAACAACTTTGTTGTTTGTTCAACTGTAACCCGCTTGTTACATGGTATCAAAATACACATTTTACTGAACCTATCCACAACAACATACAAATAATCATGACCTTTCCTAGATTTTGGCAATCCCCCAACAAAATCCATGGAAACACTTTCCCAAG
>APFE031718441.1:0-27077 GCA_000404065.3 Pinus taeda | reverse complement strand
TGATCTGTATGTATGATTGTTTCTTTACCCATTATGTAATGTTTCCACTTTTTCACACTTTGTACTAATGCATACAATTCTTTATCATATGTAGGATAATTAACTACTATAGAAGAAAATGTCTCAGAATGATAGCATATGGGTTTTCCGTGTTGCATCAACACTGCTCCCATGGCATAGTCACTGGCATCTGTCTCAATCTCAAATGGATGTTGAAGATTTGGCAGTGCTAGTACTGGTGTTGTACTGATTTTCTATTTTAAGGTGTCGAAGGCTTTCTGTTGTTTGCCTCCCCACTTAAACACCTGTTTCAATCCCGTTAAAGCATGTAATGGAGCTGCAATCAATGAGAAGTTAGCAATAAACTTTCTCCAGTATTGTGCTGCCCCTAGGAAACTCCTAACCTCTGTAGCAAATTTGGGTTTAGGCCAGTTCACAATGACTTCAACCTTAGAGGGATCTATCTTCAATTCACCACCCCCTATAATATAACCCAAATAATTTAAAGATGTTCTGCCAAATTCACATTTTAACACTTTTACATAGAGATTTTCTCTTTTTAAAACATCTAAAGTCTGCGTCACATGCTTTACATGGTCTTCCCATGTCTTACTAAAAACAAGAATGTCATCTAAATAAACAATTACAAAATCATCAATAAATGGTCTGAGTACATCATTCATGACTCTCATAAATGTAGCAGGAGCATTAGTTAAGCCAAAATGCATAACCAACCATTCATATAGTCCTTTCTTCATCTTGAAAGTGGTCTTCCATGCATCTTGTTCTGCAACTCTGACTTGATGATAGCCACTTCGTAAATATAACTTAGAAAAGTAAACTGCTTCTTTTAATTGATCTAATAAATCATCAATACGAGGAAGAGGATAACGATTCTTGATTGTTATTTTATTTAGTGCTCTATAATCAATGCACATTCTCCATGAACCATCTTTTTTCTCACCAACACGATTGGAGATCCACATGGTGATGTGCTTGGTCATATAAACCCTTATCCAGCAACTCCTGTACTTGCTTCTTTATCTCTGCATCCTCTAAAGCTGACAACCTGTCCATTCCAATGTTAGGTAATGGAGCATCTTGCTGCAAATAAATATCATGTACTATTTCCTGCTTGGGTGGCAGGCCTTTAGGTTCTTGAAATAGAACATCATATTTTGAAACAACTTTAACTAAATCAACTTTCTGTCTAGAATCACAACCTTCAAATGCATTGGATTTTTCAGGATCCTTTGGCTTTACAACCATTAGTAAAAATTTCTTACTTGAATTCACAATTCTTTTCTCCTGTCCTGAGTTTATGAGAGAATAATTACCTTTGAGTTTATGAGCTCTTACAATGTATTCTATTCCATTTTTAGTGAGTCGATACTTATTCTCAGCTCTATAGAAAATAGCTTTCCTATCATACAAGTATGGACTTCCCAAAACAATACCACATATATCCAATGGAACTATATCTAATTCAACCTCATCTACAAATGTTGATCCAATAGCAAACCTAAGTTTACATTGTCTCGTTACTTGTCACTTTGTTTTATCACACACCCAACCTAATGGATATGGCTTCTTATGAGGTTTTGTTTGTAATCCCAACTTCTTTACAATTGTTTCAGAAATCAATTTTACTGGTGATCCACTATCAAATAAAGTATCAATCTTATTGTGCTTAGAAATCACTCTAATACGAAAAATCTAATTTCTTTACCTCTCATTATTTTCATTATCAACAGATTGTGCAGAAATACTTGTGGATGCTTTAGAATCTTTACCTTTAATACCTATGGATGTATGGCTGTAACTGTTGTTTCATCGCCTGAATCTGATCCCAAGTCCTGCTGAATAGCAGTAGCATTCTTCTTCTCCTTTCCACCGAACTTCTTTGGTTTCAGTTCTGGATGCAAAAACCAACAGTGTGCCTCATCGTGTCCTTCTTTCTTGCAATGAGTGCATGAAGGTTTATCCTTCTTTACAGTGTTTGCTTTCCTCTCCTTCCATTTCAATTTCTTCTTTTCCTTGCTCTTGCTTACAGAATATTTAGATGATCCCCCAACCTCTGGGTTTACATTCTTACCTCTGGCTTCTAGATATGTGGCTTGAACTGATACATCATCTAAGCTAGTGGGATTAAACATGAGAATAGTATGCTTCAAATATCTATGAAGACCACCTATATACTTCAACAAAGTCTCAGGTGAGTCTAATGATATACCTAGAGTTAAAGCTCTCTTTCTGAATTACTGTGTATAACTTTGTACACTTTGACCCTTCAACTGACGAAGAGTTTGCCAACTCATCATTTCCTGCTACATGTAAGTTAAAGGATAGAATTTCTTTTTGATAGCAGAAACAAATTCATTCCAGGTAGAAATGATTTTACCATGTTTTTGCAGATTAACTTGTGTCTTGCCTTCCCACCATACTAGTGTAGTTCCTCCAATTCGAAGGCTAGCCAGCTGAATCTTCTTCCTTTCTGAATCAATGTTTTGTACCCTGCAATATACATCAATTTGTCTTATCCAATTATCTAGCTTTTCTGCATTGAGTTCTCCATCATAAATTGGCGAATCAAACTTCACATCTAATTTGATTAAGGAAGTTTTCTTCTTCTTCTTAGAAGAGCTAGTGTTATGCGAAGAAGATGATGAGGATGATGAAGGTGATGATGGAGGAGATGGTGGAGGAGGCATTTCCCATTTCCCTTTGCCTTCTGGAGGTGCAACTAGAAAAGGTTCCTCTGCTCCTTTGTCTGGTTTAGGTGTTGAAGTGATTTCACCTCGACCCTTCTTAAATTCCAGATACATCTCTTCCAACATAGCTCGGATTGTCATAAAAATTTATATAAACTGAGATTCTGATCCCAATGGAGATTCTTCTGCCATTCTCCTCTGAGAATAGACTCTTCCAATCTCTGGATTAGCCTCAACAAGTTCTTCTCCTAGTCTGAGCTTTAATCTAGTTAGCATTCAAAATCCAGCACAAGCTTGTCTAACCTTAATAAAACCAAAACCAAATACTCTGATACCACTTGATCCAAAATGGATACTAAATCAAGAAGAAAAGGTATTACAGACTCATGTGTAGGAATGCCTATATTATTTAGTGCAATGGATTGAAAAGATTTTGAATAATACAGACATTTAACAATTGGAAAACATAACAATTCGACATATCAACACAACAAATAATCAAGGAGTTCATCAGACTTCCTGGCTACGTCTCCTGGTCCAGCTTTCAATGTCGACCTCTATATTATGTCTTCAAGAACAGAGTTTACAGGTGTGAGCTCAATTAGAGCCATAACACAACAAACAATGACATTACATAGGGATTTCACTCGAAAACCTCGAGTCTAAAGAGTGCATAGACTCTCCCTCTTAGTGCCTCTAATTAACTGTTCGTAGCTGTACGTTTTCTTTGACTCTATGTCTCCCCTCCGTCTCTGACCTCCCCTTCTTTGTGCTGCCATTGAATGGTTTTTAAGCCTATCGACACTGTCAGTTCAATCCCCTTCTTGGGCTCTCTGGCTCCCAGCACTGTCCCTTCATCTCCCTGCTGAGCATTTAAACAATCATTCGAAAAACGCTTAAGGCACAAGGCAGTTGTTTACAAACGGAAGGATCTTTGGGCATAGGTGAAAATTCCTGAGAACACACTTTTCTGTTTACATAGGGCATACACGGGAATACACTGAAACAGTGGAAAATCCGACCGAAATGCCAAATCTGGTCTTCAAACGATATAAAGTCTGCCCTATAATCCTCTTGAGTCCATGTTTTATCGCTATCGCAAGTCGCAGTGCTCAATGGCCAAGGTTCCGGAAATACCAAGAAATACATAGAAAACATAGAAATGCCGACAAAATCTTTACATCAGAACTCAAATTTTATAAAGCCGCATCTATAAACCCTTTCGGGTCTGCCTTGATCGTAATCGCAAGTCACATTGGTATAGCCCCTTTGTATTGCTACGATGAGATATTGCAATGCGATATATCGCAATAGCATATCATCGATCGCTATCGCACCTTGGCCCTTTACTATGCTTCGGGTCCTTCCCCTTTGGTTTTGTGCGATGCGATGAGTCGCAAATCGCATATCGCATGATCTTCAGGCTTGCGGGTTAAGTCCTCCCCTTTGGAATCTGCGATGCGATATCTGTAATCTCCGCCGTTGATCTGCACGCTCGATCAACAGTCCACGTTAAGTCGTCGATCACAGTCGCATTTCCCTTAGGGCCTCCTCCGATATACTCCACTAGCCTCTCCTGATGCGATATCCCGATTTAATCTGGGTCGTTGATCTGTTCGATCCGACGACTCTTGTGCCACGAGACTTTACTCTTTGCTTCACTCTGTTTTCTGCCATTCCTTAGTGTTTTCCTCTGTGATCTTTGTTTTCCAATAGTTTAATATATATGAAGACTTACATTTTTAGAGGTTTTAAGATCCATTTTGGATCATGTATTTATACACTTCTAATGAGTTTGATTTAGCTAATTAGGACTACATTAGCCCCTACAATAAAATAATTTGCAAAATAACTAACTTTTGGTGACAAGCCCACCAAACTAGTTCATAAACAAAAGAATAAGCCTCTTAAGAGGTCGAATAATGGATAGTGCATGTCGTTGGGTCTTGGAGGAGGCCTAATAGAGTCCATATGCGCCATAATGTGTAGTTGATCTCCCAAAAGCAACAGACAAGGGGTTGGCCCCTTGTAATAACCTATGGTGCTCAAAATGACATGTGGGGGCACACAAGTTCCCTCATCGGTCTCCAAACAAATAAAACACGCTTGTAGATCGCCTACAAGGGAAAGGATGATGGTGTAGGTGATGCCACATCATCATGCAAGTCTTGGATCATATGCCAAGTGTATGGTGCAACTTTGGGGCCAACCGGGCATGATGGATTAGGCGCACCTTCCTCATCCAATAAGTGAACCACGAGCACAATCTAGGTCAGGACCCCATATAGGGAGACCAAACCCAAATGGAAACCACCTACAATCCTGCATAAGAGCCAATGTGTCCCCATGCCTTCCAGCACACCAATTCATTAAAGAAACCAAGTAAAAGAGTTTATAAGCCATGGATAACAAGTGAGCACTTCATAATGTCATGCCCTTCCATAGTGGGCTTTGGCATGTGCTAATGTCTCCCAGCTCCAAATAGGGTTAACCAGGCATCCTATTATGTGGTTTCTACCTATAAAGGGGGTGGTATGTCCGTGGTACATCATTCAAATGGTGGTGTCATGTGGCATAATGATGGAATGGACTAGGGAATGAAAGGGGGCAACTTGGATCACATGCCATGGTACAAGGGTAGCTAATAAAAGGGAAACCCACACTTGGGTAAATAATGTGTAGGAGGGAGCAATCGTGGTGCATGAGTTACCCTGACCTTGATTTTTCCACCCTTCTTCATATGCCTTTTGCCTTTTTATGATTTTTTTTTGTTAACTACTCGGGGTTCTAGGTAATGAGAGCATGATGTGTAAAGTATAGCGGTGGATACCCCCTTATAAGGTGGGGCAATTCATCGCCCACCAAGGGTTGGGACAATCATGGGTTCCTGAATGATAAAGGAGGCTCATCAAGGGCCACGTAGGAACCAAGGTGATGCCCATGGAATGGGGTAGAGCTCATGTCATGGCTTTTTCCCATGTGCTAAATGTTTTTGTCCCGACCATCTTTTTCATTTTGTGGTACAATTTCCTATTGAATGTGGCCAATTATGATTTTTCTTTTTCTTTTAGTTGCATCAACCTTCGAGCATGATTCTAGGCCCGACCCAAGATGTGGGGCAAGGGGAGGGGGTGGCTGACCCTATGTGGACCCAGAGGAGGAATGTGGACCCAGGTGGAAGTAAAGATGATTTGGGGTGTAATTAGCAGAAGGGGAGTAATATATGTGAATCGATGAGTAGGACCATGCAACCAAAATTATGGTTTCCCAAGAAGTACCATCCCTAAAACGAATAGGTCAGTAAAAGAGATCCCACAGGACTAGGATGGAAGGTTAACATCCCAAAGGAGACCTAGGGGACAAGAGAACGGACCTAGACCACTCTTTCCGTTGAATCCCCCCATTAATCCATGCCCAAAGTTTCCATGATAAATAAACTAGAATACTCAATTACCAAATAACAAGGCATAATTTTAGGTTTGGGAGGCCAACCTTCAAACATACATTCATGACAGATAAGTGAGGGACCACATGGTTGGCTCAAGTGGTGGAGAAATGGCACATCGAGCTATTTGGTGGCTACAAGGGGTTGTTGGCTATCGGCTGAGGACCATCATGCAGAAAAAATTTCTCCTAGGGACATCACCCACAAAATTGTGGGTAAATCTGGCTCCAACTGGGACATGATCTCTCGGAAAAGTGGGCAAAGCTACTCAAAAGGGAGGTCATGAGAACAACTACAATCATTTGGTTACCGTAGACCTGTTATCTGCACATATCAAAGACTAAACGCATAGGGCAACATGTTTTTATGGCGTCTTATGATCACCCATGCTTAGTGTTAGGCCGTAAAATCATCAAAAAAATAAAAATATGCAAATTTTAATCTAAATGCAGCTAATCTACCATGAGAAATATCATATGTCATTAGTTCTAATGTGAAAATCAGCATGCAATGCATCCTACCCTAACATGCATATGGTACAAAACTAATACTAAGTGTAATCATAAAGCCAGTGCAACCAATATATCACCAGATCAATATAAATATGTCGGTCTATATAATTAATCATGTAGAAAATGCCAAAGCGAATGTGGACAGAATCACATGGATGATAAGGATGGTGGGAGGTAGGAAAATAGAATGCCCACACATGGATGATCACGTGAGAAGAGGAAAGAAAAGGATGTAATCTAGTCCATGAGATCCTCTCTTCTAGCCAAAATATAGAGATGTCAATGATTAGGCTCATAAACTTTTGATAGATGGAAATGTTAGGCATATTATTTCCATTATGGTCCTTATCATTTATGTTGTATTTTATGACCTCTATAGGATTATGATAAGTAGGCAAGGGAGAATGATGAGACGGAAAAACGCAAGTAGGTTGCATACGATGATCATACTGAAAATGGTGGATTATAAATTGATCATATGAAATAATCTTGAGGGTGTGTCAAAGGAGATAAAATATAGTCAATGAGGGGTTTTTCCTTGACACCATACTCAGAAGGGGGAAAGGGCTCATGGTCACTTTGAAAAGGGCCGAGGGAATCATTTGCAGAAGACTTGAATGTTGATTTTAGGTAGGATCAGATGTGCTCTAGGCCTCAAATTTTGCAGGGAGGCTTGGGCACATGTATTCCAAAGAACCCAGAAAGTGTTTTGGGAAATTCCACCCAGAGACAATTTTATTAAAATAATTAATATTTTTTAATGGGACCCTAAGTCTAAACTTAGGAAATTAAAAATTTTAATGGGCATTAATCTAATTATGGGTGTAACTTCTCGAAGAAGACGGAGATCAAGCCAAAATGATCTGAGCCTTTGATTAGGAGTTAATCTAGGTCATTGGTTTTACAACAGAAAGATATAAGAAGGGGCTTAAGGGTCATTTGGAAAACACACCGAGAGATTAAGAGATTGAATTTCTGAAGTGAGAAGTTCTAAAGAGGAAGTTCTGATCAAGGATATTTCTTGCAGTTGAGCAGCAGGGATAACATCTAGAGAGAGAGATTTTCTCAATCAGAGAATCATCAGCAGAGAGAGATAGAGAGTGATCCAATAACCCAGACACAGAGGATGACGCAGGGCCATGAAGTGGCAGCGCAAAGGGTGAGAGAGAGTCTGAGATTTTGCTGAGGAGAGTCAGTTTCAGAAGTCGGGAGTTGGGGTGTGAGACCGGGAGGCTGAAAGCATAGACTCTAGGTAGCAAATCGATCAGCAGACTGGGTGACACAAAGCCTAGAGATGTTGACATAGAGACTGCATGAGGACTGCGCAGAGCAGCGTAGGGCCTGCCAGAGGCACTTCATTTAGTATCTAGATCTGTCGGGATTTTCTTAGTGATTGTGTGAGGTAATCTCACTGATATTTCTGTCGGTATTTCTCTCTCTATAACTGAATAACCTGAGAGGTATTCAGAGATGTATTCAGAATTTGCTACTGCTTAATAATAAAAAACCCCAGATCTACTTCATCAGTTTTCCCGCATTGGGTTTTTCTGGGGACATTTGTCCAAAAACAACTGTGTCATTTGTGTGTATCTTTCTCTGTTGTTCAATTTCTTGTTTTGGCATATTATTTATTGGTGTAGGATGCAGTGTATGTATTTCGATGTTTGTCATAGGAAACTGCAAATAACTTGTTCATGTAAATCTAACAAATAGAAGAAATATCATCAGTGTTGCAGTAGGAATTCTCAGGTTTAAAAAATTTTCACATGGTATCGTAGGTGCAGGTGAAGCAAAAAGAGCAGAGTTGGTAGATCCAGTGCTGGGCAGAAGAGGGAGTTCGAAAACGCTGCATGAGGTAGCAGCGCGAAACTCCAGAGGGGTTGCGCAATCTAAGCCGAGAGGGCAGATTTTCGAGGAAGTCTCTCTTCGAGAGAGTCAACGGAGAGAAGGAATTCCAGTTCAAATTTTTGATAGGGCAGGGGGAGCAATGCTGAAGCCTCAGTGTGAGGAGAGCTAGTGGGATGCAGATTTTTCTACAGGTAGTTTTACTGGGTAGAAGATCGTCAGAAGAAAGAGGAGAAGCACAGTTGAGGGAATTTCTTCCTCAGAGAATTCCTAGCCAAGGAATTTGGATTCTCTAGAGTTGAGCAGCAGCAAGGGGTAGCATTTTTACTAGATCTAGCAGGGAGTGAATAGGCTAGCCCATCAACAACACAAAGGAGAGAGGAGGTCATTCGACTTTCTATTTTTTGGCAGAAATGGCAACCAGTGGCTTGAGGGATCAGGACAGGTTGGATGGAGCATCCAACTACGTCATCTGGAAGGCTAGAATGTCATTCCTTCTAGATGAGCATGCCCTCAAGACATACATCCACAATGTGGTGGATGAAATAGCAGATCCAGATCTACTGAAGAAGTACAAGGTAGAGATGGCAAAGGCTAAGAGGATGATTCTGGATGGAGTCAAAGATCACGTGGTGTGTCACGTTGCTAGCAAAGGGACTGCTAAAGAGATGTAGCATGCCTTGGCAATGCTATGTTAAGGATGTTCTGAGCAGCAGAAGATGTACTTGGAGCAGAAGCTGAGATCTGTTCAGATTCATAAGGGGGAGTGTGTGGATCCATTCCTCACGAAGCTTAAGGAGACTCGTGATGAATTGTCTGTTGCAGGGCATACACCTCAAGATTTAGAGTTGTTTAGACTAGCCCTCAATTCTGTCTTAGATGAGTGGCAAGTCTTTGTCCAGAGTATCCTGGGAAGAGTAAGCATTGCCGAATTGGGATGAGATGTGGGCAGCTCTAAAACAAGAAGAACTGAGGAGAGACTTGGTCAAGGTCAAAGTTGACGGAATCAGCAGCAGTAGTGGGTCGAAGCCCAAGGAGGAGGAGGATAATGTAGCCCTTGCATCGAAGGGACAGCAGGAGCAGGGGAGACGTAAGAAGAACGTCTCAAAGATCAAGTGTTTCAGGTGTGGTGATATGGGTCACTATGCTACATAGTTTCCTCTCAAGAAGAAGGACAAAGATGAGAAACATGACCCAAAGGTTACACTCGTAAAGATTAAAGAGGAGGAGTTCGCCATGACAGTCGAGATACCTCTAGGAGGGAGGTGGGCTGATTTGGAGTTGTAGTTCGAAAGAGCTATAGATGGGTAGGATCTTTGAGGAGTCCACCTCTTGGATCAATACCTTGCTATGGGAGCCCAGACCAGGGGTAGCAGGATGGACTAGTGTTGGATGGTGCCAAGGAGTGTCAGGTGACAGTTGCAACTTGCAGTAGCTAAGAGAGCCAGAGACTGAACAATGCAGAGCAGAGTTGGCAGCAGTGTAGATGGCACAAAGTAGAGGTCAGCAACAACACAGTATATTCAGAAGGTCAATGCAAAGATTAGTCGTAGTCAAGTTTCAGCATTCACGTGGTATCATACTAAACACAATTAGTTAAGTAATTTTGGATTTTTTCCGTTGCTATCAGCAACAGTTTGCAGTGCAGTGGCAATTGGTAGTGGTAGTGCTAGCAGCAGTACAGATACAACACTTGAGAGGGAGTTGTAGTACGGATGCATTGTTGACAGTGGCGGTGTTAGCAGTAGTACAGTTGCAACAGTAGCACAATAGTTGGTGGACAACATGTTAGACATCAACAGCATAGAGGACGATGCTTCAGAATTAGAATGCAGCAGCAGTATATTGTTAGAGCACATTCCTTGCTAAGAGGGAGTGTTGATTTGGGGTAGCATCGGATGTGCTCTAGACCTAAAATTTTGCAGGGAGGGTTGGGCACATGTATTCCAAATAACCTAGAAAGTGTTTTGGGAGATTCCACCCAAAGACAATTTTATTAAAATAATTAATATTTTTTAATGGGACCCTAAGTCTAAACTTAGGAAATTTAAAATATTAATGGGTATTAATCTACTTGTGGGTGTAACTTCTAGAAGTAGACGAAGATCAAGCCAAAATGATCTGAGCCTTTGATTAGAAGTTAATCTAGGTCGTTGGTTGTCCAACGAAAGATATAAGAAGGGGCTTGAGGATCATTTTGAAAACACACCGAGAGATCAAGAGATCAAATTTCTTAAGTGAGAAGTTCTGAGGAGGAAGTTCTGATCGAGGAGATTTATTGCAGTTGAGGGGCAAGGATAGCATCTGGAGAGAGAGATTTTCTCAGCTGAAGAATCATCAACAAAGAGAGGCAGAGAGTGGTCCAGTATCCCAAATGCGAAGGCTGACACAGGGCCATGAAGGGCCACGCAGAGGCAGCGCAAAGGATGAGAGAGACTCCAAGATTTTGCTGAGGAGAGTCAGTTTCAGAAGGTGGGAGTTGGGGTGTGAGACCGGGAGGCTGAGAGCAGAGACTCTGGATAGCAAATTGATCAGCAGACTTGGTGATGTAGAGCAAGAGAGGTTGATGCAGAGACTACATGAGGTTGATGCAGAGCAGTGTAGGGCCTGCTAGAGGCACTTCATTCAGTATCCAGATCAGACGAGATTTTCTTAGTGATTGTGTGAGGTAATCTCACCGATCTTTCTGCCAGTATTTCTCTCTTTGTAACTGAATAACCTGAGAGGTATTCAAAGATGTATTCAGAATTTGCTACTGCTTAATAATAAAAACCCTTAGATCTGATGCATCGGTTTTCCTGTATTGGGTTTTTCCGGGGACATTTGTCCAAAAATAACTATGTCATTTGTGTGTATCTTTCTTTATTGTTTAGTTTCTTGTTTCAGCATATTATTTAATTGGTGTAGGCTGCAGTGTATGTATTTCGATGTTTGTCATAGGAAATTGAAAATTACTTGTTCACGTAAATCTAACAAGTAGAAGAAATATCATCAGTGTTGCAGTAGGAATTCTCGAGTTTAAGGAATTTTCACATTGAAGTGATGAACAAAAGGATGAGGCAAAGGGGAGGGTGAAGTACTATATTCAACGGGTTTTTCTTCCTCAAAATCATCCTTTTCATGTAAGGGAAAATAATGACCCTTCTTCTCAAGGGTATTGATGAATATGTCATCATAAATAATGCTTGAGAGAAAGGGGGGACCACTCTCAACCTCATCTTCCTTATCGGTGTCATAAATGGGAGCACAATCAAATTAAGGACCAACAATTTCCCATTTCTCCTTTTCAATGTGGAATTAATCTTCAATGTCATCTTCCAAGGGGCTAATGGGATCACCATCTTCAAGGTTCTCAAAAGGAGATTCATTGAGAGTAGTATCCTTGAGAAAGGTAAGGTTAGTCTCAACTTCACTTTCCATGGACTCATCCTTCCCAACACAGGTGTTCTCAAAATCATTCTTTTCATCATGTGGACCCAAGGAGACTCATCTTCGCATTCATCATTTAGATTCTCAGGGTCTTGATGATGCTCAATGAAGACTTCCTCTTGAATGCTAAATGCGGGGCATACTTGAAAATGCCTAAGAAAGCCATCAACAAACTCCTCAATAGATGAGATGCTCCTAGATGAGAGCATGATGCGCAAAGTATAGCAGTGGATACCCCCTTATAAGGTGGGACAATTCATCGCTCACAAAGGGTTGGGACAATCATGGGTTCTTGAATGATAAAGAAGGCTTATCAAGGGCCATGTAGGAACTAGGGCGATGGCCATGTAATGGGGTAGAGCTCATGTCATAACTTTTTCCCGCATGCTAAGTGTGTTTGTCCCAGCCATCTTTTGCATTTTGTGGTACAATTTCCAGTTGAATGTGACCAATTATGCTTTTTCATTTTCTTTTAGCTGCTTCAACCTCCAAGCATCATTCCGGGCCCGACCCAATATTTGGGGCAAGGGGCAGGGGTCGTTGACCCTATGTGGACCCAGAGGAGGAATGTGGACCAAGTTGGGGAGAAGAGATGATTGGGGGTGTAATGAGCGGAAGGGGAGTAATATATGGGAATCGGGGAGTGGGACCACGCAATTAAAATTAGGGTTTCCCATGCAGTACCATCCCTAGAACCAATAGGTCAGTAAAAGAGATCCCATGGGACTAGGGTGTAATGTTAACATCCCAAAAGAGACCTAGGGGCAAGAGCACAGGCCTAGACCACTCTTTCCGCTGAATTCCCCCATTAATCCATGCCCAAAGCTTCCATGATAAATAAACTAGAATACTCAATTCCAAATAACAAGGCATACCTTTAGGTTTGGGAGGCCCACCTTCAAACACATGATCATGACAGATGGGTGAGGAACTGCATGGTTGGCTCAGGTGATAGAGAAATGGCACATCAAACTAGTTGGTGGCTGCGAAGGGCTGCTGGCTGCTGAATGAGGACCATCATGGAGAAAAAATTTCTCCTAGCAACATCACCCACAAAATGGTGGGTAACAGTGCCCATGACAAGGAAAATTACTCAACTATACCAATGAAAAGCCATATCTTTGGGGTCGAAAGGCCCACCTTCAAACATACAATCATAACAAGTGGAAGAGGGACCACATGGTTGGCTCAAGTGGTGGAGATAATGGCACATTGTGTTATCTAGTGGTTGCAAAGGGTTGTTGGTTGTTGGCTAAGGAACATCTAGGAGAAATAAAATTCTCCTATATACACTACCCACAGTGGTGGGTAATAGTCCCAACAGGAGATTATAAGAAGAAGTCGATGGATAGATGGAGAGATACACTTGTGAGACAAGAGATTGATTTCCTTGGGCAGTTTGATTCTCCAGAGAGCAACAACAATTGTCGAAAGAGTTCAAACTAGAGAAGGGAAGCAGAGTTAGAAAGGGGCAAAGACAATGAGTTTGGAGGAATTTTTCTAGTTCTGGAGAGTTAGAAAGAGGAGGGTGAGATTTTCTCCAAGAGGCTACATAGGGGAAATGCAAAGCCTCAAGAGGGCAATTTGATCCAGCTGAAGAGGAGCTCATTTTCAGTTCCAGAGGCCGGGAATATTTTCCAGAGTGTCAGAGAGAGAGTTTTTCAGTTAACAGCAAGCAGGACTTCCAAATTAGCGGTTGATTCAAGCAGCGCATATGAGGGACTGCTCTAGGGTGACCTAGGGCCTGCACAAAGTTCGTTGGACGACTAGTTTTTCAAGGGCAGTCAAGTGTTGAGATTGCTCGAAGAGAGGGTAATTTCCCTCAGATAATTTTTGCCATTATTCCTCTTAGATAGATTTGCCAGTTTGTCGATTTTTATTATACTCAGAATTTCTCATTGTTGCTTATTAATAAAAACCCTCAACTGCTGCACCAGTTTTCCCAAGTTGGGTTTTTCTAGGGAGTTCTGTTTATAAATAATGGTGTTATATTTTTGTGTGTGTGTGCCAATATTTTCACAGTTTCCAGTTTATCTTCCATAGTATTTTAATTTGTGAAGATTACAGTGTGATTAATTCATTGTTGTCATACAAATAAACTGAATAATTAATTTATAAGTTAGAAGAATTAATTCTAGTTGTTGCAATAGAATTTCGGTGGTGAAATTTTCACACTTGTTTCCCTTTTCTTGTAAACTGAAGACATATTATTAGAAAACTAAAACATGAAGAGTACAATCAATACTTACTTGAGTTAGCTAAAGTCTTCAAGTTGATGCCCAAAATGCTAGATACCTTCTCTTGACTGTAGTAGGGGTTTTCAGGAATAGGTTGTTATATATTTCCAAATAGACCTCTCCTTGGTCTAAATTTCTTGCTTTTAAGACAAAGATAATATGCTTGCTTATAGACCTTAAACCTTTTCATCATTCCACAAATTACAAGACTTCAAAAGACTGAGATTATATCCCACTTCAAAACAAGTCTTATTATGTCAAGTATCGTGATTTTTTTAAGTCGGATTTTAATGCTACTGTGGAGACTCATCCTCTTATATACAAGTCTTCTTCTATAGATGTGCACAAGTATTACTTTATAGGGACATTATCTCCTTCAAATATTATAGTCACTGTGGATTTTATAACAAGCTTATAATGCCTCTCAAATGATTTTGTCCTAGTCTTTTTTTTTTTTTTTTTTTTTTTTTTTTTTTTTTGGAGAAAAAAGTCTAAAACTTTTTATTAAGGATATATAAAAAGTTTTACATTTTGCAACTATACATCATCAGCCCACCAGAGGGCGACAAATCTGTTATGGCCATAGCTCAAAACAGGGGGAAATCGTGCAAGATATCCCACAGCAACCCATACCAACCCTAGTCCTTTTGTTACTTGCACCTTTTGCTGGTTTCTAGTCTTTGTAATTTCGATTTTTTGAGATACATTCAAATTCTTAATTTTAGACAGAACTTCGCTCTTCATAGATCTCTGTCTTGATTTCTACTTCAAGTGAATTCTTTGTTGGCTACACGGATTATCTCTGGTCCTCAAATTAAATGACTCGGTCACTTTGATCTAGTATAGAACCCATGATAACCTCTCAAGGTTGATTTCAGAGACTAAATTTTAAGCATAGAACTTCGCTTTATCCCACAATGGATTCAATCTTGTCTAGGTTATAGATCTAGCCTTTCTGACCTAACAAATATGCTACAAGTCTCCTTTAGGTACTTCAACCTATAAGCTCAAGTCTTCAGCCTAATTTTAGTTGTATAGACTTATAATTGTGCCCAGAAATATGATCTTTTAAAGCTCGGATTTCCTTCTAGGAGTTTTGCCTTCAAGACTGTCCTTTAACCCTACAAATTGTGATCTTTTAGATGCCTTTTATGTCATTGACTTTAGCTCTGATACCATGTTGAGAAATCTAGGGCAGCTTAGTTAGGGCTTATTTAATTTGATTTCTCTTAATCTTTGATAGTTGCTTGTGATATTCTTATTAGGTTTTTATTTATTATTATTATTATATTCTTGATCATCAAACAACTACCAAAACATGAAAATCATTAAAGACAAATGGGCAACAAATGTAGGCACTAGTTAATTAATTTTTACAATCATTTAAAAACTAGCAATTGCCCCAAAAGGTGCAAAGAGAGGCCGATAGAAATGTTAAATTGAAAGAATTGTATTTTGGTTCAAAATAATAAATATTATACTAATTCAATCATTCAAACTAAACCTAGTCAATAAATTGCCCAAAATAAAATAAATCCTTAATCAAAATTATACAAATTTTTATTTTTAGATGTAGGATTTTTAATGAGTTCCTTACGTGGCTCCACTAGATTTACCATTAATAAAGAGAAAATTGTACTTGTTTTTGTAGCATCTTCCATGTTAATTGTTCCAACTTCCTTGTTGCTAGATCTAATTGTTTCCCACAATAGTAAGGAATCGTCAAAATAATAAGGAGCTTGCCTACCCCTCTCAACCTTCTATAGTAGTGGAACTCCTATATATGTCTCCTTGCTAAAAAAGAGCATTTTGATATGGGAAAAAGAATGCCTTAAAAGTACCCGCCAAATTCCTCTCAACAAGATAGTTCAGCAAAGTAGTGAAATCAAATGACAATGTAAAATCACCCAAGGAAAGATGTGAAGTCGTTCAAGCATGTGGGAAATGACACAACCAATTGGAAAAATGCCCCAAGCAAGTGGAAAACGCCCTAGGTAAGTGGGAAAACATCCTAGGCAATTGAAAAAGTTAAAAACATCCCAGGCAAGTGGAAATGTTCTAGGTAAGTGGGAATCATCCCAGGCAATTGGGAAACATCCCAATCATTTTTAGAGTTGCCCAGGGAGTGAGGAATTGTCCTCGTTGTATATACAACCACCCAAGGAGTGAGAAATTGACCCAACTGTGTATAAAATCGCCGCCAAGGAGTGAGGAATTATCCTTGATGTGTATAGAGTTGCCCAGGGAACAAGGATTCACTAAAAGGAATATGACTTTGCCTAGTAGTGAATAATGGCTCAAGGGAAAGTGAAATTGCAAAATAAGGGGGAGATTGAGCCTATGGGACTGAGAAATTTGCCCAACAGTTAGAATTAAACCAAATTAGAAACTCCTACAAGATTGCAACAGCCAAATAACAATGTCCAATAATATCCAATGTCAAAAATTAAACAACAGTGGTGGAAAGAGAGCTATTAGAATATATAGTTACTCATAAACTACTGCAAGTTTGAATGAAAACTCCAACGCTACAGAGATAAATGAAATCTTAGCTCACTAACGAACACAACAACCACTAAAATATTCATAGAACCCATTAAAAATGGAGATGTTAGATAAATAAAAAAACACATGGAGACATTATTTACCCTGGGAACCCAAATGGGAAAACCAAGTTTGAATGGGGACTCAACATTTCATTCAACTATCTCTAGTTACAATGTTGTTCCTTCTTCTCTCCTTCGCCAAAAAGACCTTTTGAGAATGAACCTCCAAGAAAAATAAAGGAAAGTTGGGGTAATGGGAAGGCCAAGAGGCTAACCTTTCATTTCCCATTCGTCGACTTATTCTCTCCTTTTTCCCTTTCATTATTTTTTCCTTTTGTTTCATTCCACATCACAATTGAATTGCCTTTTACATGGTTTACTAACCGTCATAAATTGCTAGATTAAACCTGCAAGAACTAAGTCTTACACCCATTCATCAATTCAAATCAATTTCGGATCAAATAGTGGACTTGTCATGGGGCAAATGGTGTATATTTGCAAATCCTTGCCACTCATATTCTATCACAAGTGGCAAGCTCTTCATCAGCAAAAAGGAATTGAACCACCTATGGTTTCATTCATCTATGAAGAACAACAGATTGGAATCCACTTGCTCAGGGTGAAGAATATACAAGTGGACCTCATAAAGACTGGGATGTGGATCCAGAGTGCACAAACTTGGAACTCAGTGGACATTAAAAAGACTGGGATGTGGACCCAAAGTGAACAAACTTGGAACTCTCTCTTGTTGCTCTCAATATTAGTAGTGATTCAAGTGGAACTAGAGCTACCTCATCCTCCAATCCAAGCTCCAATTCTACTAAACAGAAATCTTGTTCTATTTTTGTTGATGAAGATGAAGATGAGATGGATATGTGATTGTATTTATCTTTAGCTCATGTTTGATTTCATTTTCAACACATATAGCCTCATATATAAACGCTGATTTTGGATGTGCGGCCTCATTTGTAAAGTGTAATTTTGGATTTTGCACCATATAATCATTTATGGGAGTTAATATAGACATTGCTTCCTTTTAAAATGTCAATTATTTGTATCGTTCTTATTTTTTTTCAAGATAATGTGACATTATATATATGTATGTGTGTGAGATTTTTTGCATTAGGAACCTAATCTTCAAAACTAGATATACAAATGTTAAAAAATGAGGAGCACTAGGATTTCTTGCTTTGATTGCAGGGTTTGTTGTCACTGAACGTTGGTATGATCCTGGTGCTCATGGAGGTTGCTTCTTTCCTCGTGCTCTATGCATTGGGTGTGATTGTACGTGGCTGTTGTTTAGGGCGTATTGTCCAAAGTTCTGGAGCAAAGAATAGTTGCATGTCATTCAATTTTTTGTCAATGGACATGTCAATGTCCTTCCTCTCCAGATGTGGTTGTCGTGTGTGTGATGGTTACTGGATCAGGTTTGTCTTGTTAAGGAGAACTGCAATCCTTTTTTGTGGAGTTTTGTTTGGTCAGCTTCGCATTCAAAGTTGGTAGTCTACGCCTTTATCATGTTGTGTAGCCTAAAACGTGTAATGTGGGGTTCATCCCTTGAGAATTTCTGGAGGCAAAACCCTGCACAAATGATCTGTGTTGGTGGTTCTGCAATCTATCTTCTCAGATCTGGTAGAAAAAATTGTTCTTTCTACAGATTTGGGGGAGTTTTATTGGGTCCCCTTTAAATCTCTAAAGATGGGGGATAAATCTCAAAAATTGAAGGGGAACGATCACTGTGAATCAGATCTGGTAAAGAAGGCATCTTTTCAAGTTTTTATGAAAACCCTTGATGGGAAATCGGCTATTATAAGGGTTTTTGTTGGGGATCTAGTGCAAGATTTGAAGCACAAGGTCCTAGAAAAGTTGGGAATTCCAACGAAGCTACAAAGTTTGATTTTTGCAGGGAAATCAATGCAATATGTCATCCAGCTACAAGAATATGGCATGGAACAAGACTCATCTATCATCATAAACCTAAGGTTGCGTGGAGAATGTCCTGGATCCAATAACACTAAGGGACCAGTTTTGTTTAAGGATGTGGTAAATAGAAAGGCTAAGACACAAAATAAATCAGGTCAAATCCCCAATATTTCTAGACCCTACATCATAGAAAAGATGAATTAGGTTCCAGCAATGGCAGTTAACCTTCTTGAGGTTAATGCACTTTACAACAATTTTCATTCTCAAGTAGTTATATGCAGATTCAACGAATTCTAACCCAAATCAGAGGATCTACATCAGTGGGTCTTCTCCTCCTAGACTGCAAATTGTGAAATTCATTTATGCTCGAGGGTTTTTTTGTTGTAAAAATTTATACATTGAAGAATATGGATTTTGCCTTGAAAGTGTGAAAATTCGAGAATCCCACCCAAATCAACCACTGCAGCAACTGATTAAATTTCTCCTATTTGTTAACTACTAAAACAAATTATTTACTGCTTCCTACAACAAATATCGAAGCTAATACAACTGCAACCTTCACTTAATTAATTAATTTGCCCAAAACAAGAACAAAACAATAGAGAAAGATACACACAAGTGACAGTATTTTTTGGACAAATGTCCCCAGAAAAACCCAATGCGAGAAAACTGGTGCAGCAGATTTGAGGGTTTTTATTATTATGCAAAAGTATTTTGAATACAACTCTGGATGCCCTCCTGGCAATCCCGTTACAGAGAAAATTACTTGGCAAGAAAGATTGGTGACATTACCTCACTCAACTCTGTTGATCCCGATTGATCCGGCAACTGAACTGCGAGTTCCCTGGCTACTTCTGCGTGGGCCCTGCGTCAGCCCAATTAAGAATCGATATGCCTTCAAGAGCCTTTTCTAGCCCCCCCGGCTCAAAACAACAGCTCCTTCAGCAAATTCGAACCTCTGCACTAGAAGTTGTTGCGTTGCTCTGCGTGGGGCCTGCGTGAGCCCTTCCTAGCTCTGTGTCACCCTCTCTACTCTCTGTGTTGCCTCCTCTGTGTGTCTCTCTACCTCTCTACTGAGTATTCTTGGCTCTGAAGAAGATCCTCCTGCCAAAACTCTCATTGCCCCTCTCTGCCACAACTCACTATTGAAATCCTCTTGGCAGTTTCTCTGCTTCAAAAAATTGAACTTTTGAATTCTTTGTGTGTCTTCCAAGTGACCCTCAAGCTTCCTTAAATAATCTCCTTGTTGACATTCAACGGTCCAGATTAGAAACTAATCAATGGAACTTAAGATCATTTTTGCTTGATCCTCGTTTTCTTCTAGAAGTTACACCCACAATTTATATTAATACCTTTTAATTATTTTATTTTCCTAAGTTTAGGCTTAGAGTCCCATTAAAAATAATTAATTATTTTAATAAAATTATTTTTGGGTGGAATTTCCCAAAATGTTTTCTGGGTTCTTTGGAATATATGTGCCCAAGCTTCCCTGCAAAATTTGAGACTTAGATCATATTTGATGCTACCAGAAATCAACAAAAAGAGGGTCCATGGTTTTGGGGTAGTGCAGACCTCTTTATGACCCCATGGTTCCCGGGTTTTGATGCCAACACCATGGTCGTTTCCAAAATGTCGGTTTGGGTCTGATTACATAATCTCCCCCTCCATTTTTGCATCAGAAATTATTAGAAGGAATTGGAAATACTTTGGGGAAGTTTATAAAGTTGGATCTGGATAGAGCCATAAAAGGAAACTTTACTTTTGCCAATATATGTGTGGAGCTAGACCTTAGTAAAGGTTTACCTGATCGCATACTTCTGATTCATAACAGCTTTCAGTAGACCCATCCTTTAGATTTTGAAAACATGGCATTTAGATGTCGTATTTGTCTTCAAAAAGGACATTTACAAAACATGTATCCTCGGTTAAGTCACCTGACACGGGGATTCGGGATTTGTAGGATACAGGGATTCGAGAGTCGGATTCGGACATGTTGAGCCTCCTGAACAAGACACGTAGGATTCGTTATATATATATATATATATATATTAAAAATTAGATATTTCTTACACAAATTCTCATTAATAATACAAATTCATTGATTTCCAACATAGATCTTCATCTAGATGTTAGTTGTATTGTTCAATGTTTACAAAGTAAGTTAGTAACATTATAACAATTAGCATGCATAGTATATACAAAATTCAAATACATGTCACATAAAATGATAAATCATGATTCATAAATGCAAGACAACATACAAGATAGTAAGATAAAGACACTGACAACTGTAGTTTTCTCATTAAGTCATCAAATCAAAATGTGTTACATAGGTAGTGCAATGCCAATGGCAAATAGAAGTAGAAAATATAAAACAACTACAGGTATACAAGCCTCAAGGCAATAGGTAGCCCATGACTCATGAATCAACAATCCTCATAATCATCATCAGAATCAGCATCAATGTCCTCATCATCATGGTCACCACTGCTCTCCTCTGCATCCTCCTCCTCCCCTGTATCCATGGTCACCTCTGCATCTGCTGGTGTGGAGGATGACCCCTCTAAAATATCACTGTCATCAAATCTAACAGGCTCTAGCACTAGATCATTGAGATCCATGTTGGCCAATGCCAACTCAACAATGTTGTCCAGACCCATATCATTAAGAAACACATCCCACATCTTTGTCTTTCCCCTTAACCACTCTTCCCTCTGCCCGTGAATAAGACAAAGGTTGGTGTGCACATACACCATTGTCTCTGCCCTGAACTTCTCAAGCCTTCTCTTCTTCACACCATACAAATTCCCATATGTGCTCCAATTCCTCTTGCAACAAGAGGATGAAGTCACCTGAGAGAGGAGCCTCATGGCTAACTGCTGAAGAGGAGGACTTGTTGCCCCATAATTTCCCCCCCAAGAATAGGGCTTCTTAGCCCCCCTATCTCTAATCACATCATATCCTGCAAATTGAGCAGTGTAAGTGGAAAACTCTACAAAGGCATCCTCCACCTCATCAAGCAATGCTCTATCCTGAAAAACCCGTCTAAATGCATATTTCCTCCCTTGTGAGATTTCACCATCCATGTGAGGAGGGAATCTGTGGGAAGGTCCACCATTCAGCCACTCATGGTTGTAGTATTTTGGGTTCAATGAGTGAGCCAAACAATGTAAAGGTGTGCAATTCTTGTCCCATCTGCTGACAAGAATATCTTGTATAGTACCACAAAAGGCCTCTGGTGATGTCTCATACTCAGGGCACTCACTCTGTAGAATAATTCTCCTCACAGACTCAATCATGGAATCCCATCCCTCATAAACCTCTCCTAGGATGGATATGTCCATATCTGCAAATCAAAGCAAAAAAATGATAGGGTCCATGATCTGAATAATTAGATCTACCCTCTCCCACCAAGCATCATCTAGCACTGTGTCCTTCACTCTTTTAGAGGCTACTTGATCTGTCTTTCTCCAAAAAGACCAAAACTCAGAAATAACCATGGCCCCAAGAGCGGTATTGACCTCCCGCAATCTCTTCAACATCATGAATGAAGAGGCAAACCATGTATCAACAATCTTCAACAATGATAGATTGTTGTACTCCTTGTAGATAGTGAGGGCATTTGTATGATTTTGTACAAAGTTACGGATATGTCGTGCATCCTCAATAATGTCACCAATCCAAAGCACATCAGAAGCAATGGATTTCAGTGCTAAGTTCAATGAATGGACAATGCAAGGTGTCCAAAAGACTTGTAGATATTTAGCTTCCACAATCATGCCAACAACCTTGCAAACAGGTGCATTATCTGTAATGATTTGCACACAAGAATCAACACCTACATATTCAATAGCTTTAATAGATATCTCACCCATAAATTGTGCATCCTTGTATTCTCCAAGTGTATCCACTGCTTTCAAGAAAACTGAACCATTCAAGGAAGACACCATGAATTTGATGATTGGGTGTCGTGTTGGATCTGTCCATCCATCAGAAACAATGCTAACCCCAAATGTTGGCCATGATGCTTTAATAGGCTCAAGCATTTTTTGCACCTCTTTTTTTGCCTTCGTCAACAATGTGGTTCTAAGCTTCTCTGAACTAGGAGGCATATACCATGATGGAGACCTGTGAATTAGAGCTCGACACATCAATAAATAGAGGTGAGCGTGCAACATTAAATGATATGAAGTTTTGATAGAAAAAGAAGGCAATGGTGAGATCAAGCTCTTCCCGTTTCTCTTTTTGAAAAATCGTGTCCATTGGACCAAGTGAAATTGCTCTTATTTTTATTGCTTGTCCCCTAATAGAACTCTCAAATGGAAATTTGGTGGTGCCTTTTCTAAAAAATGGAAGGGGGTCTTCATTCTTGGCTTTTCTTGATTTTGCAGCCACATTTTCCATACCAACAGTGAGCTTCTTTTCCATTTCTTTTCTCTTTTGTAAAGGAACAACTTTACAAGCTCCAATTCCACAACCTAGTAAAGCCAACAAATAGCCTTTCACATGGTAATATGTGCTTTTGAAAGAAATGTGGCAAAAGTTGCATCTCGATTGCACATTGCCTCCTCCCTTCCCCTTGGTGCTTGTCCCATCCTCTCTTGTGACATATTTCCACAAGAGATATTTCTCAATGCTGTCTTTAGGTCCTCCTCTTCCCTCAACATTACTTGCAGTAGACTCTGATGATATTGGTGGAGGAGGGGCATCTCCAATGGAGACATTCTTCCCCTTCCTTTGCCCCCTAACTGCTGCCTTTGATTAAGCCATGAATACTGTAAAAAAAAAAAACCAAAACATGCAAAAATTTGTAAAAAGAAGTCATATACAAAATGTTGTAATAGAAATGCAAAAGAATAGAGATGAAATGCACTTACTTGGTACTTGAATCTCCTTGCCGAACGCTCCACACCCTTAGCTCCTTGCTCCAAACCCTTAGCTCCTTGCCCACAGCTCAAGGTATGCAAAACTAAAAGAGAGAAATGGTAAATGAATGATAGAACAACGCTTTTTTATGCTCGTGGGTTTCCTTTTTTTGGGATTCAAATCCCAAAATCATGACACATTGTGTCCTAACGTGACACGTATGGGATCGATCGTGTCCTGTTAGGACACGACGTGTCCCATTCTGGGATTCGAATCTCCACCGAATCATGTCTGATTTGTGGGACTCGAACACATAGCCCATTTCCAGTGAATCTGGTTTCATAGATCCTTGGGCAAAGAAAGAGCCAAAAGGCAAAAAAGAAACATTCCCAAAAGCTAAAGGGATGGCAGTTCTCAGATTAGCATCTCTCCAAAGCAAAGGATGAAGAAAATATGGAGTATTCTACGAGTTTGTTGATCGGAATCTACAAGAAACACTATTGGAAGGAGTAGTTGGGCGTGCAGGAACTATCGTTCCAAGCTCGAAAATTAATGAAGCAACAGAAACCACAATTCTAATGCAACAGAATGAAAAGATATCCCTTGAAAAGGAGACAAGTGGCATCAAAAGAATCCATGTATCAGAGAGTTTGGATTTAGATAAAGAAGTCGCTATGAATGCGGAAGAGAATTAGTTGGCTATTATAACTTCCACTCCCAACCATGGTGGTTGGAAAAAAGTGGAGAAAAGGAAGGGCAAAAAAGGGTAGCTGAGTGCTTTCACACTTAGCTCCCAAATGTATTTTTTATGTTGTTTTTCTCTTTTATGGTTTTGTTTTCTTGGGCACCAATCATTTCATGGTTGGTATGATCAAATGCTTTTTAACATCTACAAAAGTGTAAATTTGTTCTTTGAATAAAATTGTGATTTTTCCCGAAAAAAATAAAAATAAATAAATAAATAAATAAAATAAAAAATCATGTAATCATTTATGAGAGTTAATATAGACATGGTTTGTGATTTTGCATTTTTTGCATACTATGTTTCCCCTAATGTACCAATTTTTTGGGGGGGTGTGGGGTCATGTTTCCAAGAATTCTTGCTTCAAAAACTAATACATATTTCTACATTTCATGCAACTTAGCCAGTTTACAAGGATTGCACCTTTTTGTGTTATGTTATATTTTTAGCACCATGCTAGCTGCCTTATATTGGAAGTTTTCCATTAAAATGTACCAATTCATGTAGCCATTTTTATTGACAGACTTTCATTTAAATGTATTCCACCATCCATGTCATGCTAGCCACCTTATATTAATATTTTTACATTTAAATTATCAGTGTTATATCATTGATTACTCATCTTATAATATTACTCTAATTTTCTATGGCTTCCATTTCATTCATTTCTATATAATTATTGATAACCAAGTAGTCATTTCCCTCCATGGGTGGGCCTTAAGGTACAAGCACCATAAAATTTGAATAATATCAATATGATTATGTGAGAACTCTACAAATACAACTCCACAATAAATTGAAAAGTGATGAATAATTTTGATTTTTCAAGATGCAAATTTAGATTTTCGCATCACTTGATGCAAATCAGCGTTACCAGACTCTTCCGAGTATTTTGATCCTATGCTTGACTTCGCATTTTGAGGAAACTAAGTTGAGTTATCTCTTCTAAGTCGACTCAACCCTGAGTTACTCGCAATTTTTCACTCATGAGTATGACTCATACTCGCAAGTCAAACACAAGTCAGATTGACTTGGTGAGTCTGATTCATCTGTCTCATGAGTTAGACTTGGTAGCCTCTCTATGAAGGCACAGAATAACAAAAAAGCACTCATTTTTCTTGTTTGACTGACCCCATTTTGTACGAGCAACCAGCAGACCTGTCAACTGCCTGTGATCTCTATCATTTTGTAGTATTGAGTATCATCTGTGCACTTCGAGACAATTTATTGAAATTTTTCATTTTATGGACGATGAAAACTTTCAACTTAGTGAGGAAAAAAAAACTTCTGAAACTTCGTATATTTTTTTATTTTTAGGGGTTTCTAGAGTCAACTTTAAAGTTTTTTCTGAGTCAGAATCAACTCTTACTCGTTGGCCTCGATGAGTCATTATACAAGTCAAGTCCAGTAGTTTTGACTCATACCCAAATACCACCTTTGAGAATAGATCGAATGGCATTAAAAATAGCTACATGCCAACATGTATAACATGTTTACAAGACATTCCATTTGTGAGATACAATTGATCATTGAAGAGATTAAGACAATGCTCGATTAATTGAAAGCCAAAAAAAGAAAAATGAACTCTTTTGAAACTATCCAGTACTTTTAGTGATAATAAATAACTAGATCTTTTCCCTGTAAGTTATCCTGGTTGAAACGATATAAGTTCATTCCACCTTGACAACAAACCTTCTCTGATGGGAAAGTTTTCAACCAAAATAATATAAGATTGGACTTAACATTTTCTTTTAATTGGGGTATACCTTGCTAGCAACATATTATCTGTGGGGACTCGGAAGTCAGAAGCAGCCTCTGATTCCATTGACCACAGTAAAATTACCTGACAAAGGAAATGGGTATTTATAGCTGCAAGAGTTCCATTAACTGAAGGTATTAATAGATAGTACTTAGTCCAATTGTAGAATAGGACCATCTAGCCTATTACTAATCCAATAAGGACACAATTCCCATCCCATAGAGAATATATGTCTCAGACAACAGAGTGACCTTGTGAATAAATTTCACAGTAATAAACCAAAACCCAAATGGGTTGTTTGGTAAATCCCATGTTTCAGCAATTTGATTAATAATAAAGACATTCAATTTTCAAGGTAGGCATGCAAAGTTTAAACTTTATGGAATCTTTTCCATATAAAGGAGGTTTACCATGTTAATGTAGAGTTTGGGTTCAAAGCTCCCGACAAATCAAGCAAAAGAATTTATCTCTACGAAAAAACAAGAGAAAGGAGATGTTCCATTGAATGCATTGGACCTCCAGGGAAAACTAAGAAGAAATTGTAAAAGATACCTTGGTCTTTGAGGAAGAAAGTGGTCTGTTGCGCCGAGAAGCTGCAACTTGAAATTGAGTAACGTAGCGAGCTTGTAGAGAACACGGACACCATCTCCATGTCCACCGAATGATTTGTAGAGAATGTCTATGCGATAAAGGTGACCTGTTATGAAACTAGCTCACAAAAAGATAGAAAAGAGAGATCAACGCCTTAGAATTCAACCTCTTCAAGGGGGCAACCTCCTTTACATTACACAAATGAACAATTCTTGGATGATTCAAATGACAAAACCTCCTTTCTATATAGGAGTCTATGGAGTCACAATATAACCCAGTCGACCTAACAATAATAATATAAAGCCACAAAAATAACAATAGAGGGATTCTATGGGGCACAATAATAAAATATGGGGACAATAGGGGCTCAACAATATTCATAAGGGATACAACTACAATAGTAATGGGGTAATCACTAGTATTATAGGGACCTAACATGCCCCTCTCCTTCAAAAAAGTGTTGTCCTCAAC
>APFE031718440.1:0-37065 GCA_000404065.3 Pinus taeda | reverse complement strand
GGGATCTTCACCCACTAATGCTATATAATGAGCATTGTAACATATTTTCTAATGAATCATTCTTTTCTTCTTTCAATTTTCTTTTAATGTTTTTGCTCTGCAAAGCTGTGTGTTCAACCTTTAATAGCTAGATTCATCTGTGCAGGTTTTCTAACACATTTACAAGTAAACTCAGATCAAATAGCAAGAAAGCGCGACAAATTCTGTATAAATGAAAATAGATTTCTGACAGATTTTTTTTTTCGCTCTTCTTGCATCGACCACTCTCTAAATTGAGAATTCCAAGTGGACATCCATTTCTGGTTAGATTATTTGCGAACATCCACATATTTTCATTCATTTTTCGTCCGCCGTCATCTTCCACCTTTACCTAGTTTTATTTTCGGACCAGTGTCATGGATTAAAGGTATCTCCGGATGATTTGGGCACTAACCTTACATAAGTCACGAGTTCGAAACAAGGGGAAGAATACCACCGAACAAAAAAAACAAAAAATAAATCTGAATCCAATGATTCCTACTTTAACCCTTTCTGCAATTTCAACTCCTTCCTTAATAACAGCGCAGGGGAGTTTGTGTCAGATAATTCTTCTGATGTTAAATTTCATTACATGAAGGAAAGAAGGAATGCAAGAGTTTCTTATTGTGTTGTTCGCTTGAAAATGAAGTAGCTGTGGAGAAGGTGCAGAGAATCAAGTATGATCGAAAGAATCATAATGGATAGACAATAAGGACCACCCTCTCATCTTACAGGTATGTACACATTTTACTTTTCAGATTATTATTTTTTTTTAACTTTGATTCCAATGATATGACTAGCGGATAGAAAAAATAAGGGAATAATTGTGTATGAATTCTCCAGGGTATGACTAGCCCGTAGAAAAAAGAAGGGAATAAACGAATAATTGTGTATAAATTTATTGCAATGTATTATTAGTAAATTTATTATTATAAATAGAAAAATAAATCTCAAATGACACTCAGATGCATCTAAGTAAATTTATTATTATAAGTAGACAAATGAATCTCAAACGAAACCCAGATCAAATAGCAAGAAAGCACAACAAATTCGGTATAAATGAAAATAGATTTCTGATAGATTCCTTTTTCCTATTCTGGCATCTCCCCCCTCTGAATTGAGAATTCCAGTGGTCATCCATTTCTGGTTATATTATGTGCGAACCTTTCGATAATGCATTTCTGGTTAGATTGTTTGAGAACCTTTCGATATCGCCGGCAGGTTGGGGTCTCGAATCCCTCGAAGGTCATTCCCATGTGTGCATGACTATTAATTTTCCATCGAAGTTTCTTTAAATTCTTTGACACTTGATATCGAGGTTTCTTTAAATTCTTTGACACTTTTCTTTCTTTAAATTCTTTGACACTTGACTATTAATTTTCTATTAAGGTTTCTTTAAATTCTCTTTGACACAACATCTGAGCCTGTAACTTGTCACTCTAATCTGCGAGGTTTCTTTTTGACACAACATCTTAGCCTGTAACTTGTCACTCTAATCTGCGAGGTTTCTTTAAATTCTTTGACGCCTCTTCTGGCATCTCCCACCCTCTGAATTGAGAATTCCAGTGGTCATCTATTTCTGGTTATATTATGTGCGAACCTTTCGATAATGCATTTCTGGTTAGATTGTTTGAGAAACTTTCGATATCGCCGGCAGGTTGGGGTCTCGAATCCCTCGAAGGTCATTCCCATGTCTGCATGACTATTAATTTTCCATCGAAGTTTCTTTAAATTCTTTGACACTTGATATCGAGGTTTCTTTAAATTTTTTGACACTTTTCTTTCTTTAAATTCTTTGACACTTGACTATTAATTTTCTATTAAAGTTTCTTTAAATTCTTTGACACAACATGTGAGGCTGTACCATCGAAGTTTCTTTAAATTCTTTGACACTTGATATCTTTGAGATTTCTTTAAATTCTTTGACATTTTTCTTTCTTTAAATTCTTTGACACGTGACTATTAATTTTCTATTAAGCTTTCTTTAAATTCTTTGACACATTATCTTAGGACGTATCTTCTCACTATATATCTATCTAGCAGATATTTTTCAAGGGGCCAGCGATGTGCGTTCTCAAGATCTTAAAAGAATACTGTTTTGGTTCTGGTTTTTTCTGGCGCCCTCCTAAAATTTCAAGATTTCTGCTGGTTTAATAATGTATCTTGTCACTATATATCTATATCTAGCAGATATTTTTCAAGGGGGCAGCGATGTGCGGTCTCAAGATCTTAAAAGAATACTGTTTAGGTTCTGGTCTTTTTTTGGCGCCATCCTAAAATTTCTGCTGATTTAATAATTTTGTATTTAATTTCTGTAGGATGAAGTTTATGCTCGGCCGATTGTTAGAAACACTATTTAAGTTGGTTTTATTTATTTAGTTTTTAATAAAACGCTATGGTCTAATAATTTTATATTTATTATTACTCTCCCTGGCATGGAGTTTACACTCTCAAACTTTCTTTATAATTTGGTATTTCATTTGTAAAGGGTGCATGATAATGAATTGGTTTAGGTTCTTCTTTTTGTTGAAACACTCATAAAATTTTTACCGGTTTAAAAACTATTTTTTACCGGTTTAAAAACTTTCTAGATGCTACCAGTGCACATTGGTATGGTTAGACATCACATGCTAAATGATAGAATAGTGGTGTTACACACCGTTTATGGCATTTAATTCTTTACAATGTCAGAGATGCGTATGAGACCGGGAAAGCTGGTTGGCGCTTCTGGCACTAACTCTCTTTTCAATTTTCAATTCCTCCTAGCGATTCTGGAACTAACCCTGGTCTTCGGTCATGAATAGTAGGAGCGTATGAGCATAGGGGATTTCAATGACATTAAATTTGGTTTCAGGGTTCTAACAACCTATTGCCATCTCATCTCCATGACGCAAAGGGGATTGGCAGGGACCATGTGACTTTAATAATTCCCGTGCCTCTTTCGCTGTGAAAACAGTTGAGAGCACAATATTTGGGAAATCGATTGAATTTGTAATCCTTCAACCAACCATGCACGCTCGGGTTTGAGCTTGGAAGATCATCACCGTGGTTGCTGGGTGTGAGCCTCGAAGATCACCATAGTTGTTGGGTGTGAGGCTATTAATGTTATTGACATTTATTTTTTTAATGAAAACTAATTTTCTAAATTTTAATTGACATATAGTTTCTTCAATGTCTTGTCTTTCCAACTTCGAAGCGGATCTATGTCATACATTTTAGGATTTTCATAGCTATTAGAAGATTTATGATGTCTGTCTTTTCAACTTGGAAGTTGCTCAATGCCATACATTTTTAGGCTTTTCATAAATGTATGATTTTCCTAGTGGAAATGAGAATTTCATAATTTCTCATTTTAAAAATGTAATAAAAAAAATTGTATGATTTGTATAAAAAATATAAAGTATTATTTAAATGTAATTAAAAAATTATTAATTTTTATTTATATAAATATAATTAATCTAATATTAAATTATATTTTAATAATAATTTGAAATTATTAATTAATACAATCTGACATACTATTATCCCCATATTAATAAATATTTTACTTATCAAATTTTAATTAATTATTATGTCAAAGTATTTTCTATTAATTTATTTATATCAATTATTTTTCAAAATTTATTAAATTCTAATTTTTATATAGAAATAATTATGTAAATATATAAAATTTTAATTAAAAAAATTAATCAGACTTTTTATCCAGATATTTTCATTCATTTTTCGTTGTCCGTCATGTCCCACCACCACCTAGTTTTGTTTACGGATCAGGGTCATCGATTAAAGGTAGCTCCTAATGATTTGGGCACTTCCGATACATACGTCACGAGTTCGAAACAACGGGGAGAATACCAAAAAGAAAAAGAAAATCTCAGCGAGCAAAAAGCTGTATATATATTCATAATAGGGTCTTTTTCTTTTCTTTTCTCTTTTTTAAAATGAAAAAGAAAAAGAAAATCTGAACCCCATGATCCTTCTTACATTAACCTTTTCTGCAATTTCAACGCATTTGGTTATTGTAAGTTTGGTCTTGTTGCTGTTCATGGCAAAACAGTGTCATTGAAGCGGTTAGCGGGGACCACGCAGAATGTGTAATAACTCCTTACAGTGGCACCTCTATTTTTCTTCTACAATGGCTTCGACCTCCGTTTGTCATGTAATACTGCAGCCTCTCGATCTTCTGTCAAATCCATATAGAAATACGATTGCTTCTTTTCTGTAGAGTCGAGTTTTATTAAATTTAATGCACGAGAGCTCAATTTAAAGAAATAGCTAGAATACTTAAGCATTTTTTAACATGAATTTACTTTATAATAAAAGTTCAGTTCATGAGTTGCCCCCTTCACTAGTTGCATTTCAAAAAATAAATGAAAATTCATTTAAAAATGTGCTCCGTCCCATAAATTACAATTTCGTTAATAATGGTCCCTAATTTGCATTTTACAGCACATGTTTAAAAATCCGATATCGTCTCTCTAAATTATTCTCTCATTAAAGGAATTCAATACTGCATTTTAAAGAAATATTTAGAAAATAGCGATTGTTGAAAACTAGGTTAGAATGTGGTAATAATGTTTGATGAAAAGCTTCCAATGGCTACCTCTTCTACTCATCTTGGAAAGCTTCCGGAAGTGTGAATAATATTCCTTATGGCTGGTAATTTCCGTGATAAGTTGGTTAGAAGATATTGCGCTGAAAATAAATAAATAAAGCGGTGTACTGTTCAAGTGGTGGGATGCGTAGGTCTCGCAGCTACCTGAAATCCTGAGGTTGAGAATTTCAAGTGGTTATCCCTTTCTGGTTAGATTCTGATTGAAATTTGGAAACTTGGAGTTCCAAACATTTCAAAGATAGCATAAAGGTTAAAATATAACACCAATTCCTTATCAACCCTACGGGAAGTCAGCGATTGCAGCGTTTCTGATCGCAATCCTAGTCCGATGGAGTATAGGATAGGACAAAACTTCTTTCCGAGATGTGGGGACTTCCCAACCTCAGGATAACGGAGAAGGGGGTCAGGGAGGGTGTTACCAAGGATGTCACAGCCTGCCCTGTATCTCGGGAGGGCCAGTGGAGACTTCCCAACCTCAAGGTAACGGAGAAAGGGGTCACGGAGGGTGTTACCAAGGAGGTTACAGCCTGCCCTATATGTCGGGAGGGCCAGTGGAGACTTCCCAACCTCAAGGTAACGGAGAAGAGGGTCAGGGAGGGTGTTACTTAGGAAGTTGCAGCCTGCCCTGTATCTCAAGAGGGCCAGTCATTTTGAGCTACTGCATAAAGGTATACGAAACATCCATGGGGATGTCGCTATCTGAATCCGAATCCCATCCATGGGGATGTGGCTATCTGAATCCGAATCCCTTGCCTGGTTAATGCCTTTAAGATTCAATCTTTCTTAGATTCTGTGCAATGTTACAGTTATAAACTTTCAACCTTTAGCTTAGATAGGGCCAATGCTGTGGTCCAACGGCTGCCTGCTGTGGTTTGGACCTATAGATTTAAATTGAAGTTAATAATTGAATAACTCGAAAATAAGATAAGATAAGATAATTATATTTATGTTTAACTAATAACTATAAAGTAGGTCAAATAGGCTTGAGTACAATGATATCAATACAATGTGGGAGAACTAAAATGTTTCCTATAAAAATACAATGCATGAATATAAAAGGTACAATACAGGAACATAAAAAGATACCATGTATGGAGTGCTCTGATGGAGAAGATCTAGGAGCTAATCAGTTTGAGGATCAGATTCATCTCTCCTAACATTCGAGGCTAACTCAAGAACACTCAAGAAAACTCAACAAAGTTTGTTGGTCCAATGAAGAGCTGGTGGGAGGTGCACAATGTCCACTAAATCATTGTCCGGGGGAGTTCACGCATTGCTAAGGTCTGTAGGACCTAGTCCGTCTCCCAGGGACGGATCTGAGATGGATTTGCTGCTGAGATCTCATGTGGCGGGGTGAGGTTCAACAGATCTCATGTGGCGGGGTGAATATCGGAAGGCCTTTTTAACCGAACATTACTCCACTTAACATTTATTGCAGCCTCGTATGCAGCTTTGAAGAATCAACGGTGGAGAGGGATGGAGTAGATTCGAGGAATCAGGAAAATATCGGAAGAGATTTTTTAATCGACATTTACTTTCCGAGAAACTGTCAGAGGGTGATGTCATGCCTCTGCCACGCGTCAACACTATATTTTCTCGGTTCGCCTATGTACGAAAACCACTTCACGCAAAAGCGATCCCGAAAAACTTACGGCGGGTTTGTGGTTTTACTTTGGTGGTTTTAAGCGTATTAAATGCTGCGTTAAAATTACATATTCAACAATTTATCCAAAGAGCCAGCGATATGGATTCTCGGCAGATCTTAAAAGAACACTGCTTAGGTTCGGGTCATTTCCGAAAATTTCTGCTGGTTTAATAATTTTGTATTTAATTCCCGTCACGCAGAGTTTAGGTTCGGCAGATTTAAAAATACACTGTTTAGGTTCTGGTCTCTTTTTAGAACGCTTTCTGCTGGTTTAATAATTTTATATTTAGTTTCACAGGCACGGAGTTTACACTGTCAAAATCTTTGTTGGTTTAATAATTTAGTATTTGATTTGGTAGCGTGGATGACAATGGATTTTAAAGAGACTACAGCTAGTTTAGGTTCTTATCCTTTTTTAACTTTCTTATAAAATATCTGCTTGTTTACTAATTTTATCGATGACTGAAGTTAACCTCGTTGAATTTGTACGTGGCCCAACATTAGAGTTAGGTTAGAGATCACTTGCTTTATGCTATAATATCGATGTTACAGTTACACTACGTGTATGGTATTTTAGTTCTTTTCGCGGGATTATGCTTCATAATTCTGGTATATTTGTTGGTATAATAGCACAAAGATAAGCTCTGTTTTGAGAAATTCAAAGAAACTTCAATGCAAGAACATCCTACAAAGGCTAAAAGTGTCACCCAGTCTATACCGTTCCACTTCAAGATTGCTTTCTCTACCAAACTTAACTTTGAATTTCCACCTAAACCTTTGTGCAACCCAAAATACATTCTTTCACTGATAATGTTACGGGTCTTCTTTTCATGTCCGATATCCCAAACATCAATGCCAAGTAGGATAGTTCATGTTTTTATAGTCTCAAATAAGTGGCATGGACTGTCTGAAATGATGGGTCAACGTTATAGGGTGATTGGCTGTTGACTCTGAGTATCATTGTGTATTCGGTGTTGAGGATGACGGATCAGATTGAACTCTTTTTTCGCAATCTTATATTCCACAATCTCTTAATTGACCAAGTAACATCCTTCCATTTTTAGAGAGATTGGACGTCATGATGAGTCATGACAGTGTTTGATTAGCTATCCAATTGATCTCACCATGACGGTGCTTGATTAGCTATCCAAATGTGCCAGTTTATTAGTTGATCTCTTCACGTGTTTGTAGAATATGTCAATAAAGGATTCTTCCATATTCTACGGACTTTTATAGCTTCCACATCCCATTACGGTTTCCCCTTTCATCTTCGACATGGGGTCGATCTTAATGTTTGAATCCGAAGGCGTTGAGCAATATCAATGCATTCAAGGACAGCGACACCTTCTTCCCTATTATGGTACAGAGTCGGAAGAGTTTATATCATAACTATAATTTCGGAAGTGTCTATTGATGCTGAGGAATTGGGTGGCCAAAAGTTGCTGGAATCAGAGTAAAAAATTTTAAAAAATTTGTACTCGTTGAGTTTGAATCATGTTTTTGATGGTGAAAATGGATTCAGCACCATCAAAGACTTTTAAGACACCCAAAACCTTGAAGTCTGACAGTTATAAACTAAATTTACAAAAATCCATGTCGAATTTTATCAAAATCTTACCTAAATTTCTAAAATTTTTAAAGAAAAAAATAGTCTAGCTAGACTAGAGCTATAATTTCCCCCCGTGATACGTGAGACTGTCGCTCACTCTGCAAGCCTTGGGTGTTTGTGGGAGGCTCCATCACAATTAAATTTATACCATCTCTTTCTGTTTTTAAAACAAAGATGACAACACAATTAAACTTATACCATTCCTGGTTGGTTTTGAAAGCCATTAAATCCTTTTTTTCTCTTTCAAGTGCACTTGGTCAACTAAGAGGAGTCTGATGATTTCATAATTTTCTTTTATTGTTGCCCAGACTTGCTCTTGGGTGGGCATTTTCTTTTGAAAATTCTCTAGTTTTTCAGTCGCTGGGTAATGTCTATTGCACTTCCTCTCTTACACGTTTTTCTGAGTTCTGGAACATTTTTCTTGCCTTGCTCCATCAAAGTTGTGCCAATGTCGAAATCTTCTGCAGCTGAAACAAATGGTTTTGCCGCCTCTTTGAAAACCGCCTTACCCTGTTTGCTTTTCTGACACCATTCTTCTTTTTTCTCCGAAACTTCTGTTGCTGTTGCTATTGCTATTGCTTTCATATGTAGGCATCTTAATCAGCTTCAGTTTGGGGATTATTGTGTGGATAAATTAATTCTGATGCGATGGGATTGTGTGATTTGGGGATTTATTTCTTTTGAAGAGAGTATTTGTTTATATTTATATTTTAAATTGTTTATTGTTATATATTTTTAGTGCACTTGTATTTTTTTCTAATATGTTATAAGATGGTTAAAGGCTATATAATAAAATATTATATTATATTAAGATTTTTTGGTTTAGTATGTGTTTTTATAAAAAAAAAATTACAATGTTTTCAGGATCAAGTTGATGCATAAAATTTATGATGCTTCCAATTTGAAATTAATGCAATTTTACTAGCTTTGGATTGGAGAGTAAGGCTGCACCTAAAAACTTTGTAGAAGCATATTCATTAGAAGAAAGATTTCTTTGACAAAAAAAAAAAAAACATGGAAGATTTCATTTAAACCAAACTGAGATGTTACTAAGAAGCCTCCTGTCATCCATGCACAACCCTTGTCACACGAAACAAGTATTTCTTAATCTCAATTTCAACCCATATTTGACATGCTATACTCCTTGTCAAGTCATTCAAATTGAGTTTGATTTTCTTGTGTTTCTAACAATCGAATCTAGTTATCTAGAAGTTTGTCTAGAAGCATAAGTTGTGCTTGCTAAAACAATTATTTTTGCGACATTTTTTGAATTTTCTTTATTTCTAGATGTTTCCCATGTATGGAAGCGGCTAAGGGAACATATCTTAAGCTAAAGAGATTCCTTTTGCTACATTGTTTGAACTCTCTTTCTTTCTAAGTAGGGAAATGTTGCAGGGAATTGAACATCTCCTAAAAAAAATGAAAGCCCAAAATCTGTTTTGTTTAAGATCTTCATAAACTCTTACTTCCTATTATCACACAACTTCTTTAATTTTTAACCATGGGATTCTTTGGAGCAACTCAAAAGAATCAATTTCTTGGTATTATTGATCTAAGGTAGTTTAGTCATGCACAACCGCATAGAAATTTAAAATTGTCTTTGACAATATATGTTCAATATATTTCAACCAATAAATTAGCTGGAAAATCATAATGGTTATTTCCTCACAAAAGATTCTATGAAGTTATTTGCAGAATTTTTATAATAAAAATGCAATTAGAGGAGAGCTCTACTCTACTTTTATCATTTTTAAAAAATTAGAAAAAAACACTTAACATGCACTGAATTAAACAAAAACATGAAGAACAAAGTAGCTATCATTTTAAAAAATTAGAAGAAACACTTAACATGCACTGAATTAAACAAAAACATAAAGAACAAAGTAGCTACAAAGATATCACACAACATATGAGGGAAAACTCTAATAAGGACCATACTTTATCTTGTTCATTCTATTTGTAAATACAATGCAAATATAAAGAAATGCTTCACAAATCGTGAAAGTGGTATATAAAGAAATGCTTTACAAATTGTTAAAGTGGATAGTTGTGGTATGTATATTAGGACTCCTATAGAAACTATCTACATCCCTATTCTATTACATTGCTACAAATTTTTTTATCAATCCAAAAGACAAAAGAAGAATATGTTTGATGTGTTTTTAAGGTTAGTTGAACTTCCAACCCCATTGGCCATAAAATGCTTCACATTTCAATTCCATAGTCTATATCCCTATTCTACTACATTGCTACAATTTTTTTTTATCAATCCGAAAGACAAAGAGAACAATATGTTTGATGTGTTTTTAAAGTCGATTGAACGTCCAACCTCATTGGCCATAAAACACTTAAAGTTTCAATTCCACCAACAAAGAAAATTGTTCGTATCCCAAACAACTAGCTATCCAACTATTTCATTTTGGTAACCAAGTACTTTTTCTAATAACAGTTTGGTGGCAATACCTACATGGATATTATGTGTACATTCACATGTCTCTGGTTGTTTTGGTGATAAAGGGTAGCTACATTGGCTTCATCTGGGTGTTCATTGTCTTGCTTAACTTGTGGCATATTTTATTTATTTATTTTTACTTTTTTTTGTTTGAGTTTAACTTGTTTTCTATGTGATTAGGTTTCCATTCTTAATAGGCATATTCATACCAAGAAGAAATGCAGAAGCAGGGAATATGCATAAATAAGATTAGCCATTCAAAATAAGATCCTTTTTGGATCATACCTACCCATTTTGGTCTCCTTACTTGTGGAGGAAATAGGAAACGAGGGAAAAGTTTCACCACATTTTTTATGTGATTTCTACCAAAAGACTTTTATTAAACCATTTTTATCATCTTCCCATTCACATCTTACCCCATTTGAATCTTAAACCATTTTTATTGTCTTCCAATTGACATCTTACCCCATTTTACCCATGTTCTTCCTACCTCCTCCTTGCCATTCTTCTTTTGGGAATCACATCCTCTTAATTCCTTTTGTCGATCTTTTATGTTATGTTATAAGCAATCTTTTCTTCCCTCATCCTTTTCTTTATCCTTACTTGCCTTGTTCTTTGGGATGGTCCTTTTAAGGATTCTTTGGATACAATCTGAAATGAAGCTTTTAACATTTCTCTTTAGTGTATTCATCAATGTTGCAATGAGCCCAATGATTCTTTAAATCCTTTCACTTGTGCATGATGGTTACATTCCTTTTTTTGTTAATCTCATTTTCTTTTCAACCCTTTCTTATTTATTTTCTTCAAACCACTTGCCACCCATTATTTTGGTCACTTTATGTGAAATTCTTTCTCTAAATTCTTTTTCTCATTTTGAAATTATATAGATATAAATATAAATATAACATAATATACACAAAATTTTATATCCTATGAGAATTAAATTTATCTCGGGGTGAGTTTAATTTCTCTCATTTGGTAGTCTATTAATGAAATCAAATGGAACCATCCTTCAATATTGATCTACATTTGGTAGTGTAACATGACTTGTTATTGGCCCATCAACAGTTCTAGTCAACGATATCTATCATTGGCCCATCGACAAATCCATGCCAGTACCTACTTCTTAAATAATAGAGGTATTGATCGGGCTAAATTTAATTTCTCCCATTTCGTAGTCTATGGATGAAATCAAGTGGAACCATCCTCAATCTTTATCTACATTTGGCAGTGTAACAGGACCTGCTACTGGCCCATCAATAGATTCAGGGCAACAAGATCTGTTATTGGCCCATCAATATATCTAGGGAAGTACCTACTTCTTAAATAATAGGGGTATTTATCAGCAAACGAACTAGGGAACATAACCAAACTACAACTATTTCACATAACCCAACCCATTTGCTCTCGTGCTTAGTCAATATGCTCATTACACAGGGCATATTTGTTGAGACCAAAATGGTGGTAGGTGGGCTTAGGGATGTACACACCCATGCATAGATGGATAGACCCAAGGGAAAGTTGGAATGATAAGAGAATAAGATAATTGAAATTGTAGATAGAAATTGAGTTTACCCGAGAGATGCTTATTATTTTATATAGATGTTTAGACCCAAGGCAAAGCTGGAATAAGAGACTAAGATAATTGAACTTGAACTTGTAGATCGAAATTGAGTTTACCCGAAAGATGCTTATTGTTTTATATAGATAATTTTGTACAATCGAGATTGAGTTTACCTTGCAAATGCTTATTATTTTATATAGATTTTTTTTACCATAGCAATTGTTTATTATTTTATATAGAATTTTTGTACAATCAAATTGTATAATCATGTATAAATTTGCCTCTTAACTTGTATTCAAATATCTAATCCTTTACCTTATAATTCATTCATTTTAATTTACTTAATTAATTAAGTTGTTAGATTATTAGCTATGAAAATTTATTTTCTTTTGCACATTATAATTCATCTATTTTAATTTAATTAATTAAATGGTTAGGTTAGTAGTTATGAAATTTTAATAACTAAATTAATTGAAATGATTTTTTTAATCCTTTAAAGCTAAATTAAATCCTTATAAATGACTATTAAGATATAAGATTAATGGATCACTTTAAATGGTAAATAGTAGTTGATTAATTTACCTGGTCAAGAAATATAGTCGTTGGAGGTTCTGCTTTATCTATTTAACATGCAAAGCGAGATTTGTTGATTCAACTTGTCTTGATCATGAACCACACTAGTTGGTTGGAAACATTTGGACAAATGAAATATCATGTAATTTACGGGGAAAAATCTCTCATAATCACATAAAGAAATCAATAATTTGACTTATGGTAAAAACCAATAAATCGGTTTAAAAGATTAATTATGGACTCAGATTTATATATCAAAATTTTTTATAACTTAAAATTAATAAATCCAAATTATCCAAAAAATTACTTAATATATATTTAATTTATCTATTATAGCCTTTATACTAATAAATAATTTAATCAACTCTCCTTACATAGAAAATTAAATTTTAAAATTACATCTTGATTTTTATATCACAATTGTTATGAAATCCTATTAATTTTTAATATGTGAAAAAATATAAACTTTATTTTAACATAAATAGTACAGTACGAAGACTTCCCATAAATATATTGCATTTGCATTGCATTTATTTGTCCGTGGTCCTGATCCTCCGCCCACCATGTTTAATGTCAAATTGGGCTCGTTGACCGAAAGTATCGTCCTGACCATTTGGACCTGAGCGCTTCCATAGATGACAAGTTCCAAATAGGGAAGAGAAATCAGTTATAGAAGAACCCCATCCCTGCGATTTTGACATTGACCCTTTCTACAATTTTAACATCAACAGATCGCATTATCCCCATAGGCCAGTGAAAACCAAAAAGAAAGAGCAGTAATCCGGAACATTCCGTCGAGAAATCCCCAAAAATACATCATAACAAATGTTGCACATAGGTACAGATCCACAATGGGCCAGAAGAACTAAAAATTGCCCATAAAATCTAAAATTGATCCACTATCCAATCAGGGACAAGAAAAAACTAAAACTGCCAAAACAAAAAGGTACTACGATAAGCCTCCACATGATCCAGAGGCCTCTGCATCAGAAACCCAAAAATCAGAGGAAAAACAGAGCAAGTAAAATAAAAACAACCTAGAGCTAGAAGAGGAAAGTCCCAGATCCACGGGCAGAGCCATCCACCTGAGAGTCAAAGTGGATCGAACCCTGTTTAGAGAGAGTATCAGCCCACAGATTCTGCTCCCAAAAAGCATGCTCGAAGGTGATGTTGGAGAAAGAGGCCATCAGATTTGAGCATTTTGCAACCAAGGCACAGCCCAATCTATAACTATTTTGGAATCTCCTACCATGTGAACTTTTGTCAAATAGTGAGCCAGGAAGCGTCCCCCAAGGGCCAATACCTCTACCTTGAATTAGTGCCCGGACCACCAAACCAGTAGAAGCAGTAGGCAAGTGATGAACTGATCTCAATGTACGCCCCTCAGCCGCACTTACCACGTAAATTTGGCCTTGTTGCCATCATGCATTGCAAAAAACAACATTCGGTCTTGTTGCGATCGTGCAGTACTTGGTAGGTGCCACGGTGCCTGCAATAGCTCGTCCCGTGGCACCTTTGCTCTTCTTCAATAACAAGTTCAAACCACATCCCTGTCGTCATGTAGATCTTCCGTCAAAATCCATATAGATGTCCAATTGCTTCTTCTTATGTAAGCTCGAATTTTATTAAATTTTATTGCCTTAGAACAATATAAAGAAATAAAATATAAGCGCTTGTTAAAGGAATTTAAGTTTAATTCATCCGTGGTATTATAGGAAAAGAATAAATTATTCTAACGTCTATGAGGTTAAAAATAGTTTATGGGACAGACTGCTTTTTCATTTGCTTGATGTATTGCCATTTTTCTGTGAAGCTTCAAAATAAATGCTCCCAACTTTTCGACAAACTTCTCGCTAAATAGATTATCCCAAGAGCTAGTTGCCAGCATATTTGCATAATTTTCCGTGTTGTCTTTGAAGACCTGAAATGTTTTTATGTTTCCACTTTTCCGGAAGAACAAAAAATGCATACTCTTTCCTCCCACACTTCCTTTCACAACGTTGTTGATGAGAATTAGTCCTTAACTGATAATATTTCAACAGATGAGGGTTTTATTATTATTCTTAAGCAAAAATGAGAACTACAATTTTCTTGCCTTTCACTACCAAAACTTTGGAAATTATTTTCTCCACTGGAAAAATCGATCTAGAAACACTAGTTTCCCTTTTACAAAACCTCACAGCCTCCACTAAATAATTCACATTCCCTGCGTGCTACATGCACTGGATGATATGGAGACCTCTTTGGAACTCGCACTACCTACAGAAATTCATTCTGGTAATGATTTATGCCTCTTGCAACTCAATTGAGCAACTCAAACCTCCTCTAATACATATTTTCGACAATTGGAAATTGAACTACTTCCTAGCTATGCACATTAGCTAGTATGGCCTCACTACACAATAATTTGGCCTTCTTTCCTCTATCTGGAAAATGGAAATTACTAAGAAAAATTCTTCCGAAAGTCTTCTCTGCTGAAACACCTTTGTGAGTGTCTCCCTTGCTCACACAGCACCCTTACTTATCTCTACAATTGGGTGGGTGATTCGAACTCCTTGATATGTCTCCAATTGACCCATCGATTTGCTCTTATAATCTCTAGTTAACTAATCAACAACCATGATCTATTCACAATCAATGGCTAAGATCATATTGGCCCCATCAAGTGACTTTGCTGGAAGTCTCTAGAGCAAAATTTTCTAATCATATTCAATTTGATTTTTTATGTTTTATTTTTATTTTTCTTGATATTTAAATTTTATATGGATTCTTATATTTAAATTTTATACAGTTTGAGTGGGCCTAATGGTTAAGAGCATGTGTTTCCTCCTAAGTGGTCACAGGTTTCAAACCAGAGGGGGTAGAGTATGTATGCCTTCTTAGACTTAGCAGTCAAATCGTTGCGCGGAGGTGGGTCCCTTGCCCCACAAACAAGGGGGTCTCATACACCAATTTGGTGTCTGGCTTGGCCGTGACCTTAAAACTGGGTCCCTTGTCCCACAAACAAGGGGGTCTCATACACCAATTTGGTGCGGGTCCCTTGTCCCACAAACAAGGGGGTCGCATACACCAATTTGGTGTCTGGATAATAATATATCATGAAGACGTACGTTTTTCGTGTATAACGAAGGGGCTCATTTACCGATAATTGGGGGGCAAATTAACTGATAATTGAAACAAGGGGAAAAATGTAGAACAAATCTTGCTTCAATACCATGTCTCTAATTAAATTTCTAATTACAATAAGGGTTTTTAATACCTCCCCTCAGACAATAAAATGTCTAACTATAGGGTATAGGGGTTTTTAACCTCTTGCTTCTGACTATAAAATGTGTAACTCAAAAAAAAAAATGTTCAAACTGCCAACTATAGAATGTAACTGTAAAATGTCTACAAACCTTTTTCTCCCTACTATAGAATCTTCATGGGTTTCACTGTCCATGGGTTTGACAAAAAAAAATTCAACTTAGTGCTTCCAATGGTAGATTGTCTAAGTATATCCAAATAGAGAATGTTCACAATCTCTTGCATCCAAATAAATTGTTCATCCTTAATATGGAGAATCAAGAATCTCAACCTTTGATGATCACAAAAATAACAAAAAATAAAATTCGTTATCATATTTTTAAAATTATTTAATAACAATTAATTTTTTTTTATAAAAATTATAAATATTATAAATCAAATTATAAATATATTTTCATATTATAATATTTAAGTTAATTATTCAATTAATGATAAATGATTTTTATACGTAATTTTATAGTTTTGAATATCTAACTTTTAAATAGTGTATCATAATTTTTTTATTTGTTGTTTGTGAAATTAGCCAGCATATTTGCATAACTTTTTGTGTTGTCCTTGAATACCTCACATTCTAAAATGAAATGTTTTTATGTTTCCACTTTTCCGGAAGAACAAATGCATACTCTTTTCTCCCACACTTCCTTTGAACTTTTCCAACGCCTTGTTTCACAACGTTGTTGATGAGAATTAGTCCTTAACTGAGCAATAAGAATTTTGGCTCTCCAAGAGATATTGACCTCTATGTATGCTTTTGGTTGATGACTATGAGTGGGATTAAACACTTCAATATACTAATTTTTATTTCTTCTTAGCTCCTTATCCCAAGTATGCTTGTGGAACTTTTCCATAACAAAAGCTTTTATCTCTTTGTTGTTTATGGGACATGGGTTCAAGCAAATACCCCATTTACTAAACCATGTTTTATTTTGCCGCATCCAAGCTTTTTGGCTCTTGCACAATCTATCATTAAAAACAACCTTAAGCCACCTACCCTCTTCCATTTGCTCAATTGTTTTAAATACCTTATGACTCACACCATAGCAATTGCTTCAATAGAAGTAGTCCCAGTTTCACTTAACAAGATATCACAAGGAACTGCACTTTTAATCTTAAATTTGTTTGTAATCAAACGCTTCTGAATTTTCTCAATTTGTCTCCACTACATGTCGGATGTACCGATGGCCCATAGTTCACAACCATAGAGATTCACTGGAATCATTAGAAGCCCAAAAAGAGTTTGAGTGGTTTTCCAGTCCCATAACTTTGCCTCTCTACACCTATTTTGAAAAGCATAAAATGCTTTCCAACCCACCAAAGTTCTTTGTTTCTACAACCATTCTAGCGTAGATTTTTGTTGAATTCAATTCTGAGGTATTTGTAATCCGCAACTTCTTCTAGAAAGTTGCCTTCAAAATAAAACTTATGTTGGTTATGTTTTCTTTTCTTAGAGAATACCACTATTTTCGTTTTGTTGATATTGACTTGCATCCCCACACTTCTACAAAAATGCTCAAGGGATAGTAAGTGCTCTCGCAAACCAAGAGCCGATTTAGCAATTATAATAAGGTCATTTGCATACAAAAGAAGCCTTATAACAAACTTGCCCAAATAGATACCATCACCCCCTTGCGAATTTAACCACTCCTCAAGCTTGTCGATATATAAGTAGGAGACAGTCTGAATACGTCTTCACCTATGTTACTAGAAACAGAGCGGGGGCATTCGTTTCCGAAAAAAATGCAAAGAAATGGAACAGTTCGGAAAACACCATTTTGTAGGGTCGTTTTTGTTTTCAATACATGAAACCGGTTTCTCCATAAACGAATGGTTTTCTGACACGATTTTTAAAGAAACGTTGTTCTGGTTCATTTGTAATGTTGGTCTCATTCCAATTGGACGTTGAGCCGACTAAAAAAAGGCAAAGGTTGGTTTTCCGATAAAGGTTGCTCTGGTTCGTCTGTAATGTTGGTCTCATTCCGATTTGACGTTGAGCCGAATTAAAAAAAATGAATGTTGGTTTTGTAGATAGTTTTCAGAGGCAGTTTCATGGTCTGCTGCTAAAATTTCTTTAACCACATTGTCCATTTAGGGATTTTGTTTGTTAAAATTATATTATTTCGATGCCTTGCCTATTGTTATGTTTTTTTAATGTTTTAATTATTTTTTGTTTATTTTTGTGTTGGTTTTATTTAAAAGTATATTTAGTGTAGAGTTTGTTATATAGTTTTATTGTATTTAATATTTAAAAATTATTTATTTATATAAAATTATAAATTTAAATGTACAGGGTTATATTACAAATTATTTTTATTATTATAAAGATTAATTACTATTATAATGGTTTAACGATAAAGTTTTGAAAATTTGATTGTAATTTTTTGTAGGTTTTGTCTAATTGTAGCATTTCTTCTCAACCCTTCAACTTTTTCTATACAAAATGTCAATGGAAGGAGTAACACTTCTATAGCAAGATAGTTGAAGGTAGTAGTAGTTCTAAACAACCCTCTACTTTTAGCTCAATTCCGAAATCCCAATGGGGCTCAATTCAATCTTCACCATCCTATTATCCAACTAAGGAAACTACAACCTAGTAGTTGCTTGCCAAATACTACAATATAGCCCAAATTTGAGGTTTTGTCTAGTTGCAGCATTTCTGGTTCTCAACCCTTCAGCTTTTTCTATGCAAAATGTCAATGGAGGGAGTAACGCTTCTTCCTATAGCAAGATAGTTGAAGGTAGTAGTAGTTCTAAACAACCCTCTATATTTGGCTCAATTTCGGAATCCCAATGGAGTTCAATTCAATCTTCACCATCCTATTACCCAACTAGGGAAACTACAACCTAGTAGTTGCTTGCCAAATACTACAATATATCCCAAATTTGAGGTCTGCTCAAATCATATGGGAGAATATACACATGATATGCGAGATCATGTACTCATCCAGAAATTTCTAGGGATATGGCCTTCAAAAAAATCCCACTCAATAGGTCCAAATCAAGTGGAAATGGAAAGGTCAAATCAAACTTGAGTTCAATACCAAAGGTGTTTTCACTATTAAAGGATCAAACATGGGTATTTGAGAATGACCCATGGAAACAACACAAACTTTGTTTCTCACTATGAATATTCAAAAATGGTTTATGTGAGTAACTATTTATGAACCACATTATTGGGGAATGCCCATGATACATGCTTTGTTTTATGTTTTTCACATTTTTCTTATTTTTTTTCTCTCTCCTCATTTTTTTGAATGCAAAACCTCCCCACTCCATTTTTCTTCCGGTTATCGTTTCACGTTTCGTTTCCCTTCCCGTTTCTAGTAACCTAGGTCTTCACTAGCCGCATTTTAAAAAGGAAAAAATGAAAAATCGGAGTGATCCTCTTTTAGACTTTCAAGTTTTATTCATGCCCTGCATTAGACTGGGTGCCTGAGCTGCATTTTACAACAAATATTTAAAAATTCTAAAACTTTTTGCTTGGAAATTTACTTGATGAGCTGCATAATTTATAGAAATATTTAGAAATCTGAATGTGAAACCTTCTTGTCTAAGTACTAGAATTTATAAAGAGTTGTCTTTTCAGGTGAATCTTTCTTCTTTGTAAATTAAACTTCATTAAAGAAAATTCAATCATTCCATTTTTAAGGAATACGTAGAAAGTAGGGATTTTTGAAAATTGGCTCAAAATGCGGTAATGTTTGATGAAGTGTTTCCAATGACCGGGTCCTCTACACATCTTGGAGGGCTGGTAATTCTTCTGTTTAGTTGGTTAGAAGTTATTGCACAGCCAATAAAGAAATAAATCTCTATAATATGTAGGTGTTGCCACAGATGGGTCTCATAGCTACTAAAAGTGAATTCCAAGCGGTTACCTCTTTCTGGTTAGGTCTCGTAGCTACTTGAAATCCCGAGTTTGAGAATTCCAAGCAGTTACCCCTTCCTGGTCAGGTCTCAGCTACTTGAAATCTTGGTTGAAAATTCCAGAGGCAATTGTATGCCTGGGATTGGACTCTCTATTTAGAGGTTCTGGATATTGATCAACCTCCTTTTTCTTTTAGGTGATGTAAAGTTATATGGTGGAGTGGCTAGGAGTGATGTATTTCCCTGAGGAAGGAGTTCTCACAAACTATCCTTATCGATCGGTGTTCTGGCCGTGCCAATAAAGAGAGCAGGAGTGGTACCAGATCTAATGACTCGTAAATCCAAAAGCACATAAAGGGCTTCATTGAGGATTTATTCGAGGATCTTCACTGGGAAATAGCCAGTTCCACGTGTCTCAGTCTTCATTGTTAGGCGGTTGAGGTTGTCAATTTGATACAAGGCCATCCACCATCGGTTTCAAAAGGTCATTGATTCTTGTTCAAAGGAAGATCGCAGCCTCCCCATCACAACGACGACCTACTTTGACTGATCTAAACTAGGATTCATTATTTTTTCAAATAGAAAGGCAACGATCCCTTTGGGATTTTGTGAGGAGGTGTTGATAAAAGGATGTCAGATCCCTCTGAATGTCATTTTGGGTATCTAGTTTATTACCCAGGTTGTATTTAATGCAAGAGATATAATTGTGATGATGGTGTTGGGTCATTGAGTGATGAAAGAACTTAGTATTCTTTTCACCGTCCCTTAGCCATCGCACTTGGGATTTTTGTTTCCAGAGGATTTCTTCCTGGCTGTGTTACTCTCCAAACTGTGCTTGAATTGTAGTTTTCTGCAAAATGAGTTCATTCGTCTGCCCCTCCAAGATGATCCTCTGTTGAATATGTTGCATCTGTGTAGTGAGATCCTTTTGATCTTTAAATATGTGACCAAATTCTTGGTTGTGTCATTGCTTCAAATGAGCCTTAAGGAATTTTAGCCATTGGTTAAAGCAATGCATAATGGAACCATTGTCTATCGAGGCTTCATTCTACAACGTGGCAACAATTTCCTGGAAGGATGGGTGCTTCAACTAGAATGGTCGAAATTAGAAAGGACGATTCAGGGGGCTTCCTTGCCAATATAGTGTTAAGCATATGGGCCAATGGTCTAAGCCATGACTAGGCAAGATGGAAGCGTCAATAAAAATTCCTGTAATCATTAGGGATTCAACTATGAGAAAATGATCTAGGTGGGACCAACTTGTAATGACTCACCCCTCCTATTGTTCCAAGTATATATTCGATTAGAGGTTTACAGATCATCCGTCTTCAGAGAGTGGATTATCTCCATGAAGATCTCTGAATCAACATCTAATCTCCTTATACCTCCTTTCTTTTCATCAAAAGCCTTTATAATGTTAAAATCCCCAACTAGAATCTAGTACCTATCTCTTATTAATTGATGAATGGATTGAAGACTACACAGAAAGGAGGATTTAACTCCCTGGAGGTTAGGCCCATAAACAATGGCGATATAATTATGTTCAGTTGATCCCATCGGTTGAAATTCAGTCGTGAGGTTTCTTTGAGTTGAAATGAAGTCACAGAGAGTGATTTCAGAGGGTTTGTAGAGGATTGTTATTCCCTATGATGCTACTTGAGCCTCAATTACAATTGAAAGGAAACCTTTCCAGATAGTGGCTGCACTTATTGATAATTGATCACTTGAACACTTGGTTTTTTGAATCATGATAATGGTAGGTTGGTATTACAGTATTTTACTTTTGAAAAGCTTGTGTTTTGTTTTTCCATTCAGGCATCTTACCTTCTATGAGAGGACTTTCACCGAGTATTGGAAGGGGTGGGATGGAAGGAATCCGTCATCAAGTTAATCCTTCTTGAATTTACCAATATTTCACCTAATTCTTATAGTAGTTGCTTGTTGCTTCTGCAATCTCTTTTCTTATCCTCTTCGCAAGATTTGGGGTTCTATTGAGAGGGATTTCTTTTAATACCCAATGAAGAAGATTGAGTGGGCTTACCTTAGAATTGTTGTTTTCGGAGCTCTTAGGATCTGATATAGGCTTTGGTTAGGAGCTGGATTCGCTGATGCAAAATAGAGTTTGGGTCTTTACCCTCCTAGGCTGCTGCAATGGAATGTAAGTCACTCTTCTAGATTCATATCTTCTCCTTCCTCATCTTCATACATTTCCCCAGATTTGTGGATCATTTCGACATCTTCTGTTGCATTGGTCTTATCATCATTATCTAGTTTTCTTCTCCTGAGTTGATCCTCTGCAACTTCCAAGGGTTTATAAGAATGGGCCCTTTGGTCTTCTTACAACTTAAACTTAGCATCTGTAGAGTTCATTGCTGGGTTGGACAGGATTGCATATCTATTGTTGGTTATGTGTCCCTTTGTAGATGCAATCCCTATTGATTTCTTATTGGATCATCTTTTGTTCATGATCCTTCCAAAGCCATCTTGATCCTTGGAGGATGGATATGAAAGGAGATATGCTTGTAAGCCATTGGATAATTCTAGATATTGTAATATCGTAGATGGGAAAGATACATTTAGAGGGCATTCTCAGAAGAGATGTCCATGTTCATGACACTTTCGGCATCAAGAGGGGATAGGGGCTCAGATATGTTCATATCAACACAAATCCTTGCATAGGAGTTGTATTGGCCCTACTTAGTAGCTTCCTAAGTCAAAACATATGACCCCAAAGTGTTTCCTACTGTGAAATTTTCTTAATTGCAACAACTAGAATTTAATCTTCTATGTACTATTGCTATTTTCATAAATAATAACAGGAACTAAGAAATAATGCACACACACGAAATTATTAACACTAGTATTTTTGGACAAATTGTCCCTAGAAAAACCCCAAAGTGGGGAAAACTAGTTCAATAGATGAGGGTTTTATTATTATTCCTAAGCAAAAATGAGAACTACAATTTTCTTGCCTTTCACTAGCAAAGCTTCGGAAATTATTTTCTCCACTGGAAAAATCGATCTAGAAACACTAGTTTCCCTTCTATAAAACCTCACAGCCTCCACTAAGTAATTCACACTCCCTGCCTATTACATGCACTGGATGATATGGAAATGCGTACGGACCTCTTTGGAACTCGCACTGCCTACAGAAATTCGTTCTGGTAATGATTTATGCCTCTTGCAACTCAATTGAGCAACTCAAACCTCCTCCAATACATATCTTTGAGAATTGGAAATTGAACTACTTCCTAGCTATGCACATTGGCTAGTATGGCATCACTACAGAATAATTCGACCTTCCTTCCTCTATTTGGAAAATGGAAATTACTAAGAAAAATTCCTCCGAAAGTCTTCTCTGCTAAAACCCCTTTGTCATTGTCTCCCTCGCTCACACGACACCCTTACTTATCTCTACAATTGGGTGATTCGAACTCCTTTATATGTCTCCAATTGACCCATAAATTTCCTCTTATAATCTCTTGTTAACGAATCAACAACCATGATCTATTCACAATGATGGCTAAGATCATATTGACCCCATCAAGTGACTTTGTTGGAAGTCTCTAGAGAAAAATTGATTTACATTAAGTAGTCTGATTTGATTAACTAGTTTTCTTAAGTTAGACTTGGGAAAATATTTAATAATTGGCTAATTAATCTAATTAAGGTATTTTCCTTGGAACATTTTTTGGGTCTTGGAGATAATTATCCTCCTGTGTTCCTTAGCTTCTTAGACACCAATAGAGACTAGAACACTTCTCTGAGCTACTCGAAAACTAACACTCCCTCTTAGCGAGGAAGGTGCTCTCCACTACTTCCAACTTAACCCTGAAGAAGACAAACTTTGCCTTACCCAAGGCCTTCGTGAGAATATATGCAAATTGTTGATTTGTGGGAACATATTGTAGCTGAACTGATCCACGTTGTACACAATCTCTGATGAAGTGGTATCTCATGTTTATATGCTTCAACTTATCATGAAACACTGGATTCTCAGAGAGCTTGATGCAACTTTGATTATCACAGTAGGTACTAATCAAATCCAATTGTTGACCCAACAGTGCCACTAGCAGCTTCCGAAGCCAAATAGCTTTGCACGTGGCCATGATTGTTGCCATGTAGTTTTCCTTTGCAGAACTTAGTGCCACGGACTTTTGCTTCATGCTGCACCAAGAGACAACCCTTGATCAAATACTGAAGCAACACCCTGAGGTGCTTTTCTGATCCACTGAACTGCCTGCCTAGTCTATATTTATATATTCCATGAAACTAACACCATCACCTCGAGCATATCTCAGACCATACTCAACTATACCACGTAGATAATTGGTTATGAATGTGTACGGCCCCAAAAGGATGGAGGGTAAACTCTTGTTTCTTGATTCACTGTAGAAGCGCAGGGAACGTCATGCAAAAATCCCCTGGATCCTGGGGGTGATTTCAATATGATAAAAAACGTTGTTGGAAAAAAAAGGAGGAACTAGAATTCTAACCAAATATTCTTGTGCTTTTCAAACCTTCATAGATAGTATGAAGTTCGTGGATATTGCTATGAATATGGTACCTTTACTTGGAACAATAAAAGAGGAGGAGAGTCTCAAGTGGCCTCCAAACTAGACAGATTTATAATTTCAGAAGATCTTATGATCAAGGACAAGGACATAGTTGTGAGTGTTCTTCCCTTTGGAGGCTCGAATCACTGGCCGGTTCAACTGGACATTCAAGGTATTGGAAAACCTAACAATAGACCTTTCAGATTTGAGAATATCTGGCTCTCCCACCCAGACTTCTATAACAAAATTGCTATCTGGTGGATAGAAGATTTGGATATTCAAGGCACAAGAATGTTCCTTCTTCAAAAAAGACACAAACACATTAAACTCCGTCTTAAGGAGTGGAATAAGAAGGAATATGGCAACATTTTTGAAGAAAAAAAAATTGTGGAAGGAAAAATGCAGAAACTCAACCAAACCGTGATTACAAAGGGTTTTGATAAGGAGCAGAATGAACTGGCAACTAAATATCATCAAGACTAGGAGAACTTATGTAAGTAAGAGGGAATTTTTTGGCGGCAGAAATACAGAGTGCAATGGCTAAAAGAAGGATATCGCAACACCAGATTCTTCCACAGATCCACTATGGAAAACAAAGCTCACAACAGGATTTCTAATATTAAGGACAAGAAAGGTAACATGCTCAGCACGCATGAAGAAATCGAAGTTGAGCTAGTTCAACACTTTCAGGGCATTGCTCAGGAAACCTGCACTAACAGAGATCAATCTATCAGGGATATTTCTAGGCATATACCTAAGCTAGTCTCCAAAGAAGACAATTTCAAGCTCAATAGAACAGTGTCAGAAGAGGAGGTCAGGGAGGTCCTTAAAGAGATGCAAAATGGCAAGGCACCAGGTCCGGATGGGTTCAATGTAGACTTCTTCAAAGCCTGCTGGAATATAGTAAAACAGGACATTCTGAACGTGGTGGAAGACTCAAGGAGGGATAAAACTATCTTGAAGGCACTTAACTATCGCCCTGATCCCTAAACAGGATGTGGCCCTAACTCCTGAAAGGTTCAGACCCAATGCCTTGTGCAATGTTGTCTACAAAATTATCTCCAAAGTGGTTGCCAATAGACTCAAACCCCTTCCTCCTACCCTGGTTGAATCGGAACAGTCAGGATATGTGGAAGGCAGACAAATCCTCGACAACATGGTTCAAGCTCATGAGGTGGTTCACTTGTTGACAAACAATAAGAAAGCTGGTATGATCATGCAACTGGACATAGCCAAAGCCTATGATAAGCTAAACTGGACATACATCAGAAAAGTTCTTGCTTCTTTTGGGTTTGATCATAACTGGATCAGATGGGTTATGGCCCTAGTCACTTCACCCAGCTTTTCAATCTTGGTTAATGGTTCACCCTCGGAGACTTTCATTCCTTCAAGAGGCTTAAGGCAGGGAGATCCACTCTCTCCCTTTCTTTTTATACTCATGATGGAAGGGCTGGGATGAAAAATCAGACATGCCAAGGTAGTGGGTTTGGTCAAAGGTCTCCAACTTTCTGAAGAGGGTCGTTCTTTAACACATCAACAATTTGTGGATGATACCATGCTATAAGGGATCCCCACGGTCAAGGAAGCTCTTGCGTATAAGCAAATCCTGAAAGACTTTGCCATGGCTTCAGGTTTGGAGGTAAATCTCTCTAAATCTAATTTTTTTTTCTTTAATACTCACATTGCTATTCAAAGAAATATAGCCAGAATTTTGGGCTTCCAAAGGGAGCTCCTCCCGTCGAAATATTTGGGAGTTCCTTTCACTACCAAACCCTTACACAAGAGCATATGGGAACTTGTTATTAACAAATTGCAAGACAAGGTTAGGAAATGGACCTATAGATCTCTAAATTTGGCTGGTAGGTTAGTGCTAACCAAAGTTGTCCTTCAATCCATCCCTATCTTTATGCTATCTGTTCTCCCAGCTCCTCAAAGTGTCCTACATCAGCTCAAATCCATTCATAGAGACTTCCTTTGGGTTAAGGGGGAGGATCGTAGGAAATGGGCCTTGGTAGCTTGGGATAAGATCTCCAAACCTAAGAGCTTTGGTGGTCTAGGTTTGGATGACCCTGACTTACTCAGCAAGGTTTTAGGTGCCAAATTATGGTGGCGATGGGTTAAAGAGCCAAAGGCGCAGTGGGCAACCATTTGGAAAGAAAAATATGCCAACACCTGGCATAACCATGATCTAATAAGAATGTTAGGTCACAGAAAGGGCTCGCACATTTGGAACAAAGCCTGGGATAACCGGAGTTTGGTCCAAGGAAACAGCTTCTGGGAAATTAGAGAAGGAAATCTCAGCCTGTTCTGGGAGGAAAAATGGCAACAAGAACCTATTTTATTAAACAAAGACCTAAGGAATCTCAAGGAAAACACTGATAGCAATAGACTTTCTAAGGTGAAAGACTTTTGGGAGCACACCAATAACAATGATAAATGGAGAATCTGGAGGAATTTTGATTTTAGGGATAACAACACCCTGAAGGCTAAAGCAAAAACTCTTAAGGAAATGTTAGATCAGAGGAAGATTATGAAATCTGAGGGCCACGATCAGCTGTGATGGCGCAGCAATAATGAGGGGGTTTTTAACCTCAATGAAGCAAATCTCATTCTCCTTGACCTTAATTCTCAATTTCCAGACAAAACCTGGCTTAACCTTTGGAGACACCAGGGCTAGATTAAAATTAAACTTTTCATGTGGCTCATTCAGCATAGGAAAATTCTGACCTGGGTCAATATTAGGAAGAGGGGCATTTTGGGACCTTCCAGATGCCAGCTTTGTGAAGCTCATGAGGAAACTATGGAGCACATTCTCAATAGTTGTATGTTCTCCTCTAGTCTGTGGGACTCTTTTGCCTTTATTTTCCATCAGACGGATAGAGACAAAAATAACATCTGCAACACCCTGACCAACTGGAGGAGAGATTTTTCAGACAATGAAGTTCTCGCCATTGCTTGGGCCCTCTTTCCGAGCTTCATTGTTTGGAATGTTTGGAAAGAGAGGAACAACCGAATCTTCAAAGATGAAAAGTGAACTTCCCATTGCATTTTTGAGTTGATCTTAAAACAACTCAAGGAAACGGTTAGTACCATAGTGCGAAATCTCACCAAGAACCCTCCTTCGGCTACTGACCTAAGAATTCTCTGTGAACTGGGCCTGCAAGGCATCTCTCCTCAGGGTCTGGATAGAAATCTTATCTCCCTGAGAGATGAAAATGATTTCGGGCATCCTCCTCCAAAGGGTTATCTGAAATACAACATAGATGGAGCTTCAAAAGGCAACCCGAGTACAGCTGGTTATGGAGGGGTGCTTAGAGATGAGAATAGTAGTGTCCTCTTCATCTTCCACTGTCATCTGGGACATTCTACTAATAACTTGGTGGAATTGATGGCTATGGAGAAATTTTTGGATTTCCTGAATGAGGAAAACAGGCAAAATATGATAGTGGAGGCTGACTCTGAACTTATTATCAATTAGGTCAAGAAAATCAGCGGGCGTACTAAGCCAGAAAAAGTCTCAAAAAATTGGAGACTAATTCAGGGCTTTCAATGGATTCAACACCACCTTCAAAGCCTCCGTACAGTAGGCTTTAAGCATGTCCACAGGTCGGCGAACAAATTGGCAGATTTGCTAGCCAACCAAGGTTTTATCAGCACAGAGAATAGGGTGGCATCAAAATGGCATGAGCTACCTCAGAGCAGGTTAAAGGCAGTTTTACAGGAACAGGCAGAAAATGATAAGTTGGAGTTTAGTGATAGAGCTTTGGACCAAGAACCAAATTGACTCAACCTTTGCATTTAACACCTGCATGTTTCATCAATATCTGATAAACGGTTCTGTGGCGTGGAGAACATCTTGTCTGGTCGCTCATATTCCCAGAGTAAGTCAGAGGAAGATCTCTGTTTATCATGAGGAACGAAACGAGTCCCTCAGGTCTTCGTTCAGTGACAAGCCTCTCATCTTTTCAGGGTTCCAGGTTCAGCCGAGGGGATCCACATGCACAGGAAGAGCCCTGTTTTTTCTGAATGCCAGATTTTTAAGAAATCGGGGTCTCGGCATGGAATACCGCCTCCCAAGCGATTTCTGGATGATCGCACCGCTTTCAATTGGGAAACGGTTTTGGAGATTTCGCAGCAATGCCATTCAACCTCCAACACATGGCAGGGAGAGGGTTCCGAAAACAACCCTACATCGCACACTAATGTCACACCATCTTGTCCAGTGCGGTATCAATCTCATCCGCTGGATTTAGTTAATGGGGATCAACGGTTGAGTCGGATCTTGCAACTTGGGGGGCAGGACCATTAAACTTTGGTCTTCTTGACTGCGCGATTTCTTTCTCAGCCATCGATCTTAGTGCTTTTTTTTTTGGATGGCTCAGATGGTTCGGGCTTTTCCGACAGCGGTGAAGCGGGAAAGTTCTCGGGCTTTCCGGGAGCCAGGTTACATTTTTGTTTGTTTTCCTTGGGTTCAGGTTTTCTTTGTAAGGCTAAAAGGTTTTGACCTGGGTGTCATGGGCTCCACACTTGTAAAAATTGTACACTATTTTTTTGGTTTAATGAAATAGAAGGATCCACACTTGCTTTAGCAAAAAAAAAAAGAGAATAAAACTTGGAGGTTAGTGGATCCTCCTGCAGGTGTCAAACCCATTAGTTGCAAATGGGTGTATAAGATCAAATACAAAGCATATGGTTCGCTTAATAAATACAAGGCAAGACTTGTAGAAAAAGGCTATGCTCAGAAGGAAGGTGTTGACTACAGAGACATTTGCTCCTACAACAAAATGGGGCACAAGAGCAAAAGGTATGGAAATTGGTTAAGGTTTTGTATGAACTAAAACAAGCATCTCGTGCATGGTATGAAAAGTTAACTGAACACCTTCTCAAGTTGAATTATAAGATATTTGATTTGGATGATGCAACTCCTTTTGTTAAGAAAATTGGAAAGTCAGATGTATATTTGGTTGTGTATGTAGATGATTTGATGATCACAGGAAACATTGATGACTATATAGCGTCCATTAAAAATTAATTATTGAAAGTTTTTGACATGACAGATTTGGGTTTATTACATTATTATTTAGGGATTGAAGTTGCTTAGAAACCCAAGTTCTTCTGATAGGTCATCTTCCACCATGTTCTTTTCTATGTGGATGTGCCAAAAAAAATCCTCTTGAATTCGTTGTTCAAAAATCTTATCCTCCCCATCAAGTGTAAGACCACTGAATTTGACATCAAACAATACTCAGTTTGAAAGTACTGAAGACTTTAAAGTAGATCTCATATTTAGTCAACCACAATAATCACTTTGGAGTCTCCAAAAATATCAATCTTTTCAATAGAATATACCATAAAGCCATTTAACACAGCTTATAACTCCTTAACTTTCAACTATATATACTACTGCTTGCTTTGTTTATTCTCTAACCACCCCAACTTCTCTTCCTGTTCTGACTTTTTTCATTGCTTCAGGAGGTTGGTGAAGCAATTGTGTGCCCCCAGGGGGTTAGTCTCCATTCCATCTAGATAAACCCTTTTCATTTCTAAACTTACCCACGAGAACCAATTTTGATCGAAATCAAGAGCCAAGCTTTTTTTTAAATGAATATGCAGGCAACAGAGCTTACTCAGGGTATGCAGTGTAACAATGCCTAGACGTAGGTCTATGATATAGGGAAAGCTAGCACCCAAATATGCTTCAGTAACTTTGAAGGGCTTTACCCAAACCTGCTTCAATAATCTTCAAAGGGGCTAGTTGGCATCTTGATCCCGATAATGGTAACACTAGAATGGTTACTGAACTCACAACTTGCTAAGCCATGACTGTTGCATTTTCCATGTCTATGCATATATGGAAAATGTGGGATTCATAGCATTAACAATATTTTAGATATCGTGTCAGTGCCATCACTTTTCGAGTTTCATAACTTTATTTTCCTTTAGATATTACAAAGAGGGTTGGAATTTGACAGGCAAAATGCCCATCAAAGGGTCTTTTACCCGTTTTTGGCTTTTAAAATTTTTTGAAAACCATTTCTTGTGATGCGTTATAACCTTTATAAAACACATTTATTTATTATTAATACTCTATCCCCGATGATTTCTCGGGAAAAGATACTTTGTTAGGATATCACTTGTGGAAATTATTCTCCATAGCCCTAACTTAATTGGTTGACCTCTTGGTGCTAAAGTAGTGACCCAATTGATCCTTAAATGTTTGCAAGCATCTCAAGTATAGTGACTCACATCCTTCGAGGAGCATAATATAATTATGTATTTTATGTTATTTAAACTCATCGGCTTCCGTCTCATTCATCTCCAATTTACCCTTAGACTCGCTCTTTTCATTTGTGATTTGAGTTTGAATTTCCATTCTCCCTTGTCGTCCCGAAATTTAAACCTCACAAATGTCTCCCTCCATGACTTCCAAATCTTGAGTTCTGAAATCCCCCCACCATTCAATCAAATCATTTGAAATCAGAGTCTTAGAAATACATCTCACACTTGTCTCCTCTTCATTCCTCCACACTCTCCTCGTTGCCTGCCTCGCTTCTTCACATACACTGTATTACCATAAGGGGAGGCAAATATTATTATTATTTGGAACCATTATCTCAAATGGAAATACAAATGGACTTCCAACAACAATTTATTCAACCTAATCTTGCAGGCACTAATTCTTCTTTGAGAGAGAGGAAGAAGAATATATAAGGAATAAGGAAAACATTCCTTCATTATCCTCTTATTCTTCTAGAATAAGGAGAAGCTTCAAATAAACAATCCATTAGCGTTTGCAACTTGAATTAAAATTCTGTTATGACTTCCATTGAAGCCCAGAATTGACTATTAGTGAGGATAGCACGAGCTAATTTACCCACCAAGAGAATTCACATGATATCTTGATGTGGAAAGCATTATTTACTCGAGGTACAATGAAACGATCTCCCCTCCATCAATTTTTTCTCAATAAAGATTTCTTTTGAACCATCATATTCATTGTAACACTAAATCTTATGATATATGTGCTTTGTCTTTATATATATGTTTTTACATATCACAGGTCACAATATGTCCTTTGGTTTTCGATTTTTTTTTTTTTTCGAACTTGGGAGGTGGTAATCGCATGTTTCTTAAAATGGGATAAAGAGTATTTTTTTATTACAGGCTTATCAATATGCTTCAAAGCTCTCGGAGTTAATTATAAATTATTATTTTTTATGTGCTTAAAATTAAAATGTATCTAAATTACATAAACTTACACCGAATTATAAAATACACCTTATAAATTCTTAAAAGAAGAATCAATCATTATTTTATGATAATTATTTTATTTATGCTTATGGTAAAATAAATATTAAGATATTTTAATTATTTTTTTGAAATTTTAATTTATTAAAATGAGGAAAATTTATTTCTATTTATTATATATCATTAATATCTAATTTTTTTTTATGAAATAAATTAATAGTGTGAAAAGTTGTGCACATGAGAATTAGGGGAGGCTCAACTCGTAATTAATTGTATTTTTACTTTTTTATATTTTTCGAGGCAAGATATCAAAACTTTTTTTTGGTTATCTTAATAAGCAGTCTCTAAAGGTTAACATTTTTTATTTGTGATATTTACAACAATCCATTAGCAACTAATGTTATGCGCTTATTGTTGTGGTAGGTTTGTTGTTTAAATGACATTCGATGGCTAGGAGGTGCTCACTTTGTTCCCTTGACAGGTTCTAGATGGCCATTTCATATCGGGTGATATTGGGTGATTAGCCCATGTGATGTAGACGAATTGGTTTGCAAGGGTTTTAATCCTTTTAGATGGCCAATTCATATTGGGTGATTAGCCCATGCGATGTAGACGAATTGGTTTGCAAGGATTTTAGTCCTTACCATGTCACAAGTTCAAACCTTATGGAGAGAGGTTGAGGATGGAAACCACCTTCTGAGAATTAAACTTCCCAAAGGTTGATAAGCATCCCATTCTGGGTGGATAGGTAAAAAGAACAAGAATTACAATCAGATCACAAGCCAATTTATTTATGTTTCTCTTGGATTGGAAAGAAACAATTAGAGTCAAAAATTCAGCATGTCCAACAAAATCTCCCACAGGGGAGAATTCTTTTAACCCCATAAAATTGTAACACCTTCAAAATGACGCTAGAGAGGCTCTTTGAGAAGGAGAAAATTACAATTCGCAGCCTTCATAGTCTTGAATTAACACTTTTAATTCAACGCGCACTTGCAAAGTGCAAAAGAACAAAAATTACGAAGTCTTAAACAAATTTCTTTCTGGTTAATGCTTGGTTTGATGAGGAATGCAAAAAGGAAAGGAGAAGGTGGAAAGCGTCAAACAAGGATGACATAAAGCTCAAATCTTACAAGCAGTCATTAAGCAAGAAAAAGGTTGAGCCTCCCCCCTTGGTCAACACTGATACTGAACTCTTCATGGTACAAGAGGTAGAGATGGGTATCAAGAAGTTGGATGTTGGAAAATCAAAAGACTTAGCTGAACTCCAAGCAAAATATCTAAAGTGGGGCTCAAAGATTCTTGCACCTCACATTACAAAAATCTTCAATAGCATCATACAACAAGCGCTCCCCACAGATTGGACAACTAGTCTGGCAATACCTCTTTTCAAGAGCGATGACGTCAATAATCCCTCCAATTATAGGACCATCATGATAAACCCTTTGTTTACAAAGCTATTTGGAAGCATGCTAGAGAACAAAATTAGCAAGTGGGCAGAAGAAAGAGATAAGCATGCTAAAGGGTAAGCATGTTTTAGACCTAAACATTCCACAGTTGATCATTGCATAACTTTAAGGCACATCACTAAAAAGGTTTGGGAGAAAAAGGAAGAAGTCTTTTGTTGTTTTGTTGATTTCAGAAAAGGGTTTGACTCGGTTCCTAGGGATAAAATTTGGTAGAGAATGGAGGAACTTGGGGTTCCTAAAAATTTGAGAGCAGCTGTGCATAGGCTGTATGAAGAGGTGAAAGTTAAAATTAGAACTTCAGCAGGCATTTCTGAAAGTTTTAGAAGTGATATCGGGGTCAAGCAAGGTTGCCCACTATCTCCCACCCTTTTTGGTTTATATATCAACAAGCTTGAGGAGTGGTTAAATTCGCAAGGGGGTGATGGTATATATTTGTGCAAGTTTGTTATAAGGCTTCTTTTGTATGCAGATGACCTTATTTTGATTGCGAAATCGGCTCTTGGTTTGCAAGAGCACTTACTATCCCTTGAGAATTTTTGTACAAGTGTGGACATGCAAGTCAATTTCAACAAAACGAAAGTAGTGGTCTTCTCTAAGAAAAGAAAACATAACCACATAGGTTCTACTTTGAAGGCAACATTCTAGAAGAAGTTTCGGATTAAAATACCTCGAAATTGGCTTCAACAAAAATCTAAGCTGGAATGGTTGTAGAAAGAAAAGAACTTTAGGGGGTTGGAAAGAATTTTATGCTTTTCAAAATAGGTGTAGGGAGGCAGAGTTATGGGACTTGAAGACCACTCAAACTCTTTTTGGGCTTCTAGTGATTCCGGTGATTCTCTATGGTTGTGAACTGTGGGCTAGCAGTACCTCCGACATGGAGTGGAGACAAATTGAGAAAATTCAGAAGCGTTTGATTACAAACAAATTTAAGACTAAAAGTGCAGTTTCTTATGGTATCTTGTTAAGTGAAACAAGGACTGCTCCTATTGAAGCAATTGCTATGGTGCGAGTCATAAGGTATTTAAAAAGAAAAATTGAGAAAATGGAAGAGGGTAGATGGCCTAAGGTTGTCTTTAATGATAGATTGTGCAAGAGCAAAAAATCTTGGATGCAACAAAATAACAAATGGTTTAGTAAATGGGGTATTTGCTTGAACGCGTGTCCCATAAACAATGAATAAATAAAAGCTTTTGTTATGGAAAAGTTCCACAAACGTACTTGGGATAAGGAGCTAGGAAGAAAGAAAAATTACTATATTGAAGTGTTTAATCCCACTCATAATCATCAACCAAAAGCATACATAGAGGCCAATATCCCTTGGAGAGCCAAAATTCCTATTGCTCAGTTATGGACTGATTCTCATCAACTCTGTTGTGAAACAGGGCGCTGGAAAAGGCCAAAGGAAGTGTGGGAGGAAAGGGTATGCATTTTTGTTCTTACGGAAAAGTGGAAACAAAAAAACATTTCATTTTAGAATGTGAGGCCTTCAAAGATAACAAGGAGAGTTATGCAGGTATGCTGGCAGCTAGCTCTTGGGATAATCTATTTCGCGAGGGGTTTGTCAAGAAGCTAGGAGCATATATTGTGAATCTTCATAGAAAAAGGGCCGAATACATCAAGCAGATGAAGAAGCAATCTGTCCCATAGGCTATCTTTAGCCTCGTGGACATTAAAATAATTTCTTTCTTTCTTTGTTTCTTCTTAATAACCATTAATAATTAAACTATTCTAAATCCATGAAGTATAGATCTATTAAGCTCCAATAGGGATCAAATATTATCCTATCATGTTATTACGTAAATATTTTGACTCGGTCAAATTACATAAAAATAAAAATAAGATAAACTAAGTATTTCCATCCAATAGACTAAGTGACAACAACCTAGATTAAAAAATAAATAAAGTTTGTTTTTTCTTGCTACCTCCTCATATGCAAAAGTAATAATGTATAATACAATGATGTGTTTGCTCTTATGACATGCTTAGGTGATCTATACCCAATTATCCCCTCCTTTGGTATAAAAATAAAAATAAGATAAACTAAGTATTTCCATCCAATACACTAAGTGACACCAACCAAGATTAAAAAATAAATAAAGTTTGTTTTTTCTTGCTACCTCCTCATTTGCAAAAGTAATAATGTATAATACAATGATATGTTTACTCTTATGACATGTTTAGGTAATCTATATCCAATTATCCTCTCTTTTGGTGAAGACAATATTTGTAGTTTTTTTCCAAAGATATCAACAACATTTTATCTATAACAAATCATTATATAATGTAAAAATTATATTTCTCTCCTTTATGGCATAATTTAACTTAAAATCAACCAATATCATGCTTTACCTAATCCAATCCACAACAAATCATTCTATGATGTAGAACTCCTTTACTTATCCTCTGCCTCAAAGCTGTTTTTAATTTAAAATCAAGAAGTCATTCTTCTAATTTATTTTAAGTTTAAAGTAGAAGCCATTGCATGGTTAAGTGTGCCTAATTTTATTGAGAATTAATTTTAATCTTTATTTGATAGTTAATTTGGTTATTGAAAATTTGTAATGTAATAAAAGAAATTCAAAATACAAAATTTATTATCATTATTAACTATAATGAACAATAAGATTAAAGATTCAATAAGCCATTTGTATGGTATGGTTATTTTGCTTTTTTTCCTTATCATAAATATGTAAAAAAAATTAACATAGTTGTTAGTGACAAAAAAAATTAAATAAAAAATTTATTGGTACAAGGTTAATTTATTACGAAAGCATCACTTTGAAAGCCCAAAATTTTAAACATAATATTTCTAGATAAAAAATATAAAAACTCAAAACATAAAAAAAATAATAAATAAAATGAAATACAAATTCCAACTCTAATTACAACCTTAATATTTTAAACATAAAATTTATTTTTCTTTTAATACTATAACATTAATATTTAAAACATAAAATTTTAATAAAACCCACTCCTTGTTCAATCCACACTCCAAACAGAAGCGCCATGGTACCGTTAACATTAATTTTAAACATAAAATTTATTTTTCAATAGAAATCACAACATTAAATTTTCGAAAATAAATTATTATTATTATTATTATTTTTAACTTCAGAATACGATATTAATTTTTTAGCTTCAGAATTCTAGAAAAAATAAATTTTTAGTACTTGGGCTTATATAAATAATTGCATTATTCTATGCATAGTGAAATCAACCTTTACATTTATTTATGATGCACTAGGAAAGAAAATTATTATTATTTAAAGTATAAATTAAAAATTGATTATCTAAAAAATAATTGAATTTTAATTATATTAATAAAAATATTATTTATATCTTCGCAATTAATTTGGATGCATAATCGAATTATATTTAATTGAAATATATAAAAGGTTTCTAATCTTATATAATTCAATTGGAATATATAAAAAGTTTTTAATCATATTCGATTTGATTCTTTATTTTTAATTTTTAATTTTCTTGATATTTAAATTTTATATGGATATTTATATTGATTAAAAATGTATACTTTCAATATATAGTGAAGACGGACCTTTTTCATATATAATAATGTGGCACATTTAATAATAATTGGGGGCAAATTTACTAATAATTAGGGTAAATTTAAGAATAATTGAAAACTTGATTTTTAACAAGGGGACAAAATATAGAACAGATATTTCTTTAGTACCATGTCTCTTATTATATTTCTAATTAGAATAAGGGTTTTTAATATCTCACCCGAGACAATAAAATGTCTAACTATAAGGTATAGGGATTTTTAATCTCTTGCTTCTTACTATAAAATGTGTAACTCAAAAAAAAAATGTTCAACCTCCCAACTATAGAATGTAACTGTAGAATGTCTACAAACCTTTTCTCCCAAGTACAGAATGTTCACCGGTTTCACTGTCCATGGGTTTGACAAAAAAATTTCAATTTAGTGCTTCTAATGGTAGAATGTCAAAGTATCTCCAGGTAGAGAATGTTCACAGTCTCTTGCATCCAAATAAATTGTTAATCCTTAATATGAAAAAATCATTTTATGATCACAAAAATAACAAAAAATAAATTCTAGTAATCATATTTTTAAAATAATTTAATAACAATTAATTTTATTTATTTATTATTATTTTTTTAAAATTAAAA
>APFE031718426.1:23967-83718 GCA_000404065.3 Pinus taeda | reverse complement strand
GTAAGTCCAAAGTTGCGATAAAAGGCAATTGCCGATTAGGATCTTGAAAACTTGGGGTCACTAAACCAGCCCCAGGAGGAGGATATCCAGGATAACCTAGAATAAGATTTGCATTAGGAATATTATATCCTCCTGGAAAACCAGGATTAACCGGACCGTACTGGGGTTGCTGAGGTTGTTGATAAGTATACCCGGGATACGGTTGATACTGGTAAGTTGGTTGTTGAGCAGCAGGACCATACTGAGGTTGGTATTGTCCCTGGTACGGAGGTTGGATAAATTGGGGTTGGGCTGTAACAACCGTACTTCCAACAGGCATCTGGATTGAGGTCTGGATCGTAGGTCCAGACTGAGGCACAGAGGTCTGAGGAATAGACACAGGAACAGTAGAAACCGGAACTGCTGATACTCCAGAAGAACTTGGGGTGGATGAAGGAGATGTTGAAGTAGCCATAGCAGACGTTCGAGGCGGAGTACTAGGAGTACTAGGCCCAGTCTGAGAGACTACAGCAGATGCAAAAGACGCCATAGACTGGACGGGTTGCTGAGATGGACCAGCGGCATGTCCAGGCTGGGAAGACGACTGCATGTTCGGTTGCAACATCTGTGGATTTTGTGAAGGATCCCACACCAAATTCGTTCCAGGGTATTGACCTTGAGGATATGGAGGTCCATAACCAGGTTGAGGGTAAGATGAATAGTAGGGTTGACCTGAAGGCGGTTGATACTGGCCTTGGGGCACATATTGGCTTTGGGGCACATACTGATACTGGGGTTGCTGCCCTTGAGGTACGTATGAATATTGACCCTGGGGTTGATATTGATATGAAGGTTTACCTTGGGGTACGTAAGAATATTGGTGTTGACCCTGGGGCACATATTGGGCCTGGGGTTGACCTTGAGGAAGGTATTGTCTCATAGGGACATACTGTCCTTGAAGTTGCCCCCCAGGCACAAACTGAGCACCCTGAGGTTGCCCCCCAGTCAAATATGGAGTACCCTGAGGTTGCCCCCCAGGTGGATAAGAAGTACCTTGAGGCTGCCCCCCAGGCGGTAACTGACTGCCTTGAGGCTGACCCGACATCATGAGAATTTCTTCAGCACTCAACTGACTACTGCCACTACTTCCAGCTAATAACTTCTGCTCGTAGGGGTGAGGAGATGCTCCTGAAAAAGTACCAGAAATAGATTGATACCCAACTAGAACAGACGGACCGCCGTATAAATAGGCGTCTGGAGATGACGGACTCGACATATATGCGGGAGGAGAAAAAACTCTAGGTGGAAAAGGAAAATGAGGTGGAGAAAAACTGACTGAGTTGTCCAAAAAATTGGTCAATGAAAGATACCAAGTAGTAGCTCGAGGGGGACTGTAAAATATAGACTCACCCTCTCTAAGATCGAGAACAGGTATATCTTCTTCAAGATAAGAAGCGCCTAGATCTTCTTCTGGGGTGAGTTCTTCAATAGAAATCAAACCAGAAGGGAGATTTTCGGTGATGACTCTTTCTACCTTAGGTGAACCAGGAACACTAGAAGATGGAGTAAAAGGTTCGGATATGTGAGGTTCTTCACCTATATCACTAGCAGATGTAACACTACCAGTAAGTTCAGAAACCTCAACAGCTTCAGGATCGTATCCTGTTTCTAAACTTTGGTAATCCGAGTGGACTACCAATGAAGACTCTCCTTCTTCAGGTGAAATTATTCTACTGCCACCGGGAGTTACAAGGATTTTTAATCCTTTGTAATAAGGCCGGTCCTCTTCAGGAGGTGCACCCCGTGCTCTACGGGCTTGCCTCAGTATATCGGCCAAACTAACAACTTCAGGAGACTCGCCCTGAAGTCTATGGGAGCGTCTCGGTGATTCAGCCACAGCTAAAGAATTTTAACTACTACACACGAAATCAAAGTAAAATCTCAAGAAAAAAACACCTAAAGTTGCTAAAGAACCAATCAATTTTGACACACATGCCTAAAGAATCTAGGGCGTCAAACCAAACACAAACAGTAGCTTCCGGACCAAAAACACTAGTTGGTGATGAAATCCAACCTCGTATGATTCAGTACAGAAAAAGCGGGTGGAACAGTTACCCCGGCAACCTGCTTAATGAATAGACTGGACCAAGTTCCTCCACTTTAACCATCTCGAGTGAAGTGAACCCCCCAGAAAATCCAAGTGATTCTAGCTGACGTCTGCTCCAGGTACAGTGGAATCTTCCCACCACCGTCACCTTGGGTAGAATCCTAAGATTATGGCCACTAAGTTTACCAACAGCAACAAATACACCTGGGGGAACAGTCTACACTCCGACAGCACCCAAGGGCAGAGTAACAAGCTCAATCCCCTTACCGGCTCCTTGACAATGGTCAATCCAAGGTTTACCGATAAGTGATCCCCTGGCTCCTCAACAATAATCTGAGGTTTAACGTTTGTAATACGTGCATGTCTGGCGTCGTTCCCAACGAGGGAGGATTGATCCCCTCACTGGTTCGGACACGAGCTCGTGCTTCTCCTTTAAGAGGAGCTTTCCCAGAATATAAATGTAATAGCTGGATTTATTCTATCACAAGATAAGCTACCTGTTTGGTTTAATAGTCTTGGAGAGTTAATTACTCACCTACTCTAAGACACTAGCCTGATCTATGTTGGTGCTTCAGAGCCCTAGAAAAATAAAAATTTCTAAGTTAATTTTACTTTAAGCGTTGATTTTAATGGTTGTTCTTTAAGACAAAGGTGATGGAGATGAAACTTTGATGGTGTATAGACTCGACTCCAATTCTCTAAAAAGATGCACCTAAGATGATTTGATAATTTTCTCTTTTCAATGAATGTTCTAATTAAGAGAGTTGAGAGAATGCAATCTTTTCAATAAAAACAACTTCCTCAAAAGACAATCAAAGAAACAATTCTCTTTATCTTTCAAAGCGTACAAAACATGACCACTCTTTACTTCACGAAAAAATTCCTTTCTCTTTCAAAAACGTCAAATGTTACTCTAAAGCAAAGTTGCAACGGAGATCGTTGATATTTTCCTATTTAATAAAAGCATGTAAAACTTAATCTAATCAAAGCAATTTCAAGATCTATGAAAATCTATGAAAAATCACTCAAAAGCAAATCAAAGGAAATTTACCTAATCTTTCACTAACAAGTTAATCTAAGAAGCAAAATCTTACTAGGATGATTCCGGGATGTTTTACTTGGCAATGATTAATCCAAGGACTAGTTTATGCAGAATCACAAACTAATCAAAACAAAAACTCAATCTCTTTTGTTCTTTTTGAAAATGAAATTCACAACTTTAAATGAACAAGTTATATTGAAATTTTGCAAAGAGGCAACACAAAGGTAGGTCGCTCACAAGGGTAGATTTTGTGACTGGTCCGACTCCTAAGAAGACTGACAAAACCAGAGATATCTAAGCCTTTGCGACTTCTAAACCCAAAGTCACTACAGGACCAATATAAAAACCAAACCCTAAGGCTAAAATCTCAAGGAATTTCACTAAAACTTTCGACACTAATGGAAAAAGTATAGGTGAAGATTTTTGACAGTCAACCAGTGGATATGGGCAGTAAAGACTAAGAAAAACAAAATTCAAAAGGAAAAAAGTGATAAAAAGGGAAATTTTCTTAATTTTACCAGAGTACGCAGGCAACCTGTTTAACCAGGTGCGTGCACGCTCTGTGTACACAGATACAGTGCGTACAAGTATGCACTGTGTCTAACTCAGAGGGTGCGTACTACTGTAAAACAAAGAAAAACTAATTTCTAATTTGACCCTAAGCTAAGCCACCCAAAAACACAGTCAAGCAACCAAAAAGCAAAAGAAATAAGACTCTTTTCAGATCAAAGCAATGATCAAAGGAAAAATCAAACACATCATCAATGGATTCCCCAGTGGAGTCGCCAATTTGTCATGCGGAAAGAGTTATTTTTGCGGACAAACCTAACCTCCCTAGGAGTCTAAGACTCTCTAGTGACAAACAAACCAAACACGAGCAATCCTTCTCTAAACATACATTATTTTATGAGAAACCAAGTGTTTTCCGATCTTACATTAGGTCCAACGCTTGTTGTAGCAGTCCAACCTTACTGATCCAGATGAGCTCCTCCTTCACTTTAAGACCTGCATACATTAACAGTCAAACGATTACATAACACCTGAATATTTCATAAAACAAAGCATGTTCATCATATAGACCAAGGAGTACATGAAATAATTCATTAACAACAAATCATTGAGAAGAATGGACTTATTTGTATTAAGGAAACAAAAAAGGAACCATTACAACCTGAGCCTTGGTGTTGTGCAAGCTCCTCTCAGGGTCCAACAAGAGATTTCCTCTACTTTGACAAGCTCACCCACTTCCAATATGGCAACAAGAAAGGATGGTAATCTCTCCTCACAAGTTAAAAATGGAAGTCCTAATTCCAGCAGCATTTACCCTTTGGAATGTTCAGCTTTCAACCTCCCCTCCTTTGGCCCAATGCCTGTATTTATAGTGTTCTAGAGGAAGTTATTCAGTTTCAACATCAATGGGATACTCCCTCTTTTGGATGGGGTAGCTCCTCTCTTGATGGGATAAGTTCCTCTATCATAGGGATGCATGAACCATTTGGAGGCACTCAATACACGTCAAACACTCTTCTAGAAGGCTCTAGAAGTGACCACAAGTAACTTTTTAAAGATGAAACTCGCGCCTTTTGACCTTTACAGGGGTACGCACCCATCCTTTGGCTTACAGAGCGTATAAGTAAGCAGGTACAATGTGTTTGGGATGCGTAGACGCAGGCAAGGTAGAGAGAACCTGCGTACCCAAAGATAAACATGTTTTTAAGTGACTTTCTCTCTTTTTTTTTGAAGTTTGACATGAAGAGCAGAGGTATGTGGCTTGACAAGGAGGATAATATGACTATTGATGGAGCCATATTAACTGCAGATAGTCATGGTGACAAATTTCAGTGTAACAAGAATGCCTTGGAATGGTTTCCCAGATGGATTTTACATCATCCCAATGTTGGGTTGATTGGTTGGTACCTGCAGCATGTTATGCACAGGTTGGTTTATATGCATCTGAGGTATGTACTAACTAAGAGATGGATTTTGTAATGCACCTTGAAGAGGATGGGTAGATGTGATTTGAGAAATCCTAGATACCGTTAGAGTAATTTAAATTTGGGATACAACCTTAACAAGTTGACTCACTTGAGGTATAACTTGGGCAGGCCGAGATTGAATAGATTCAAATGTAGGGGCATGGGGTAGAGTCGGGATACGTTGACATATTAGCATTTGAGTTAAGACAAAATTAGGTTGAATGAGAAATGTAGGATGCCGAGGATTAGCATCCATTCCTAGTAATGGATGACCAATCAGAAGAGGACTTGAATAGGATGGAGCACTATTGTATAATTTGATTGATAGATGGGAACATTACAAAAATAAGTTTCCCCACTACTAGAGGGTAAGGAATGTATGGAGGTATCTACCCCTTAGCAGGAGAGTATATGGGATAAGACATATAAGGTTATTGTGGATGTCCTAATCCACTAAATGTACCATATTGTTGCTCCAAAGGAGATTGGGGCACAATAGGTTGGGTAGATTGTGAAGTGTTCATTAAAGAGGCACCAAATAGTATACCATATGAAGATGATAAGGGATAAGTCCATGAACTGGTCGATGCACCAAAAAGGTTTTAGATAATGACTAGTATCTAGGTGACGCTGTTGGACCACCATAAAAATGAGTTCCTAGTGAAGTTACAAACATAAAAGTTTCTACAACTTTGGTTGATCCACTCATGACAAAAGACATAGGTTGAGAGATCGTCACTAACTTAGTCATGGTTAAACTTCTCCAAGGAGTTTTCCGAGGGAAGTTCAAAGGTGAATTGAAACAAGGAGTGTTATGTAAAGGAGCTTGTGTTTTAATATTAGAGGTAATGACTTGACATAGAGGGGAAAAATCTAGTCGTAATGGTATGTAAACAAGAGATTAAGGGCTGGGAGAATCCTCTTCAATAATTTCCTCTATGATCAAAAGACTAGGTGGAATTTGTTCTTCATCAAGACCGAAATATACAGGTTGTGGATGAGATGAAGGCAGAGGAAGAGAATAAGAAGTTCTTGAAGTAACTGGTTTAATTATTTGTGGTTCCTCAAGTTGTATAACCTTAGGTTGTAAAGTGTTTGAATCTAAAATTTTAGGTTCAAGAGATTCAGATTGACTAGTTGGTAAGGATTTAATTTCGGTTTAGGTACTTATGGGAAGTGGCAATTCTAGTTCATTAACTTCATATGTGGTTCCAAAAGGGATAATTTTAGAAGCACTAGGTTTGGTAGTTTGTGTTTTCTTAGTCCTACAAAAACTAGGTGTTTCCTTTGGCAGTAAAGGAGGAAATATTTTCATTCTACTCGAATGACGAGGGTGTTCAAGGTGTTCTTCATAATGGATTAATTAATTTTATAAATTAACAACACAAATAAAAAGAATGGGGTAACTAGGAAAAAGGGTTTACCAAGTAACTGTGAACTGCAATGTACATTTCTAGTATGTGCAGGGAATCTACCTGAATGTTGTGTTCAATGTATCATAGTAAACAAGGTGGTCAACTCGGTTACCTATGGCAAGATAGCAACCTAATGGGGACTTCCAAAATATACCCGGAGGTATGTGGAAGCGCAGTCCGTATTAGTGTTTTCTAATGCATCTTGTACGATAGGAAGTATTCTGATATAATTTTTATACGTGGAGTGCCATTCGATATACTCGAGGGTACATGGAGAACTATCAAATATACTTATATAGGTGGAATATCAACTACGCCCAGATTGTAATGCCGACAAATAATGACAACTCCTACATTTAATGACACCAAAGGACATCTCTAGCCTAAACCACTATGTGTGTCGTTAATGTTACAAATGGTCCTTAGGTTAACTGAATAATTTTTAAAGTTGATTTTCAATTAAGTTTCAATTTAAAGGTTCATGGTAGGAATTCACCTAAACTTCCTATAGCACAACTAGCATGATGAAAATAACTCTTTCATTTCGATGAAGATCTATATATGAGAAGAAAGAAAGAAACAATGATACAACAATCAAAGATGTAGAAAACAAGAGCTTCCTGCTTAGATCTTTCAATGTACTATTCCAATGGGATTCAAAAACCATATATGAAATGAAAAAAATGGAAAATTTTCTTTTCTTTTCTTTTCAGTTTTGAAATGCAATGAAAATGATAATGAAGCAATATCATTGAAAAAAAGAACTCACACGAATTGAAACTATAATTTGAAAATTCTTTTTATTCAATCAAAAATCAAGCCAAATGTTTACAAACCCTAATTGATAATAAGAAAGAAAAACCAAACAATCCTCATCAAAAGGCAATCAAACCCAAATGTAAACACACTGATTGATTTACAGAGATAATGACTAGTTCAAAGACTCGAGAAAGTCCATTGGATCATATTAGAACTTAGAGCAAGGCATAAAAATGAATTTTTTGCATATAGGAATTGTTGTACCTTAAGAAACCAATTTCCTGGCTGTGGAGAAATTGTGCTTAAGACATTAATGATTATTGTTTCTTGTCACTTATTTGTCACTTTATTGTTTGTTGTATCCTTAAATGAAGGACCTAGAAAACTTGGTCTTTAACCCTTAATACATATGTGACCGGAAAATCTTAGAATGCCATTTGTTTCTAGATATAAACGATGAATGAAGAAAGCTTGAAGGAGAAGTTAAAGATAATATGTTTCTTAACACAGAACCTACTATCCGTCACTTAGAAGAATTATGAAAATGAGAACTAAATCATAGACAATATGCTGCTTAACACAGAAACTACTATCTGCGACCCTTAGAGAAGTTAAAGATAATATGTTGCCTTACACAGACGCTATTATCTATAACTTAGAAAGGAAGGTGAAAAATTCAAGTATAGGAGTGCTCTTATAAGGAATTTTAACTTTATCTACATAAGAAAATAAAGACTTGCAACTTCATTACTATACTTGAAAGAAGAAAACATAAGATGACACATGACAGAGAAGGTTACAAAATTATACCCAACAATTCATGGAAACTTCTGATTCTTTCATTAATCAACAGTTATATTAGGAATACAGTGGCCTAGTCTCTGGGTTCTCCAAAATTCGAACAACCCCCTCTCTATAAATTTTCCTCCTTTTATACATTGTGAAACAGTTACTAATCTCTAAAACTGTCAAACTACTAAAACTATTTCTCTAACTATCTGAAGTAAGAATTATTGCAAAATATTACATGGAGGGTAAAGACATATCAAAGAACATAAAATAACAGAAAATAACTGAACATAGAAGATGACAATGACTACTGGCTTTCTGGCTCTGTTAATCGGCTCTTAAGTTCTTATGTATATGCTTTAATAATAATTAATCTACTTTAGATGTAACGAACTGTGTTTGACCTGTGTAAACCTGGGCTTATACATGTATTGGGCACATTTCAATTGCCCAAAACACCAAGAAACGCGACCAATTGCCTTTTCTTCAGACTCGACTTTAACACTAATTTTCCCTTTATACAACGAAATTAACGAAAGCCTTTGGTTTACCGCGAAACTCAAAAAGAATTAAATCTGTTGCATAAACCCATCTTTTTTGCCTTTTCAACAGCCTTCTGACTCCCTTACGGAGTCAATTAGACATAAGTATGTATTTAATAATTCATCATATCCGCAACCCATTGCAATCGCAATTAGCGCTTTCAATTGGTGTATTAACCCAAACCTTAACAATCTGTGATATGGAGGACCCACCGGAAGTATAAAACATGGCATATATAATATCAGGTCCGAATTGTCGTCACAAATCGCAATTGGCACTTTCAATTGGTGCTTGAACTCAAACCTTGTGATATTGCGGACCCGCCAGACTTTTAAAGCACATCATATATAAACTATCAGGTCTGACCATCACATATCGCAATCGGCGTAAATCATATACATATATAAATGTTATGCGATGATCGCAGACCTGTTGGGGCTTATAAAACATAATATATATATGCTTCGGGTCTGGCCTGTTTAGTGCTTTATTAATTTCTTATCGCAATCAACAATCGGTGATTCCTATGGTAACTTCATACAAATGCCCGCTGCGTTTCGCGATTGTGATCTAATCGCATTGCTATCACACACACACACACACACACACACACACACACATATATTGATTATGGCTTCATATAACTATTTATATTGCGATTTAACTTAATCGCATGGGCCAATTCTTTTATACTTGTTTCTTTTGTGTTTTGATTCTGATATACATTTCCCTCTTGCCTTATCTTTTTTTTAAAGATATTTTCAAGTGATTCTTGAATGAAACATGCATATTAAAGGTAACAAAAAATGCATGTTACAACATCTAGCTCCACTTAGGGATAGTGCTTTTGCCATAGAAGCACTAAGAACCGCAGATTAGTGCCTTCACCTTGGGCATGGAGTCATATATTACTTTGCATAAATTTAAATTCTATGGCATTTGTACATTGATTTCACTCCAGTATTTACAATGAAATGATACTTATTCTTCAGAACTGGAAGTAATGCTTTAAGTATTTCCCATTGACAGGAAGCTGTAGAGTCTCACCATCAAGATTCTCAAGAATGAAGGCATTATTGGATCTTACTTCAGCAATTCTAAAAGGGCCATACCAGAGAGGATCAAACTTCCCATGTTTACCCTTATCTTCTATTGTGGTATCCCATCTTAATACTAAATCCACAACTTTAAAATCAATTTCCTTGGCTTTTCTGTCAAAAATATTTTTCATCTTGGATTGATACAAAATCATGTTGTCTCTTACCTTCTCCCTATTATTGCTTAGCTACATCACTTTATTCATTCTTCTTATCAAAGCATTTGGTTCTTCTTTCACCTCCTAAATCATTGCAATCATTGGCTTCACAAGTTGACTTGGAAACAGACCCTGAGTTCCATATACTAATTCAAAAGGTGATTTCCCTGTAGATCTTCTTGTAGTTACTCTAGCAGCCCACAGAGCAAACTTTAACTCAGAATCCTAGTCTCTTTGATTTTCTGCAATAGTTTTCTTAAGGATCTTCATCAAAGTTTTGTTAGTAGATTCAGCTAATCCATTTCCCTGCAGATGGTAAGTTATTGAATGGGACATAATAACATTATACTTGTGACAAAAAGCAATGAACTTAATTGAATTAAAGACCTGAGCATTGTTTGTTATAATTTTGATGGGGCATCCAAATTTGCTGAAAATATTCTCCTCTAGGAACTTCAGTACTATCTCATAAGTTGCTTTCTTAGTGGGGATTGCCTCTACCCATTTGGTGAAGTAATTAGTTGTTGTGAGAACCCACTTGAAGGTGGATTAATCTCTCTTACAAAATCCAATCCCCATCGTCTGAATGGTTCCTCTATGAAAATTGGAATCAAAGGTAAAGGAGCCAATCTCTTTTTATCAGCAAAAATCTAACGCTTCTAACAACTTCTAACAAACTTATATGTATCACCAAATAAATTAGGCCAATAAAATCCTACCTGAATAATTTTATGTACAGTCATCTTCCAACTGTAATTTCCTCCACATAACCCCTCATGATAATCTTTGATTGTTCTTGTAAACTCATCCTCTGTTAAACATAATAATAAAATTCCAACAGGAGCTTTCTAGTATAAACTGTCTTCCACAATCATATATGGTTGCCCTTTGATCTTTAGTGCTCTATACTTTGTTCTATCTAGAGATTGGGGGCAGGAAAGAAAGCATAATAATGAATTATATGCTTATACCATTCTGAACACAAAAACTTATACATGATCTTCATACCTGGGCCTTTCTTTCGTTCATTTTCTTCAACTGCTCCTTCATTCATAGGTGTGTGATTCCCAATGCCTAAAAGTTTGATTTCGTTAACATTTTTTCCAATCCTTGCCCTTTCACCAACTTTGCGGGTTTTATGTCCAAGTCATATTCTTGGATCTTGGCTATCCATTTTCCTCTTCTACCTTCTACGTCAGCCTATACTAATACATATTTTACTGCAACATTTGGCACGTAAGAAATGATTTGTGAATGCAACACATAAATTCTAAAAGATTTTATGGCTTTTACCAAAGCATATACCCGTTTCTCAAGAATATTATATTTAAGTTCAGCGTCCTTGAGAATCTTGCTGAAGAATACGACTGGTTGTTCTTTCTCTTCATCATTTTTCTGCAATAAGGAAACAACTATTGAATTTGAGGACGCAAATGAAAAAACTTGGAAAGGATTTTGATAATCAGGGTTGATTAGGACTAGAGCTACCTACAATGCCTCTTTAGTCCTGGAAAATGATTCTTTAGCTTCCTTGATCGAATGGACTTCATTCTCCTTCTTTAGCATATCAGTGATTTCTTTCACGATTTCTGCATAGTTGGACACAAATCGTCTTAGGAAGTTAATCTTTCCCAGAAATTTTTGGATATCCTTTTTACTTCTAGGTAGTGATAGTTTTTGCATGGCTTGTACTCTGGCCAGATCTATCTTTACTCCATCTCTGGAAACAATGTGCCCCATTAGTTTTCCTTCTTCCAAAGCAAAAAAGGATTTCTTGGGATTTAGGGAAAGCCCAAATCTTCTACATTTATCGAAAGTCTTTTTCAAATGGTCCAAATGTTCTTCATCAGATTTTGAGAAAACAGTAATATCATCCAGATATATTACTAAAAATTTATCTCCCACAAAAGTAATGTCCATAGCCCTCTGAAATGTAGCACCTGCGTTCATCAATATAAAAGGCATTCTGGCATACATAAAGTTTCCCTAAGGAGTTGTGAATTCCATCTTTTCCTGATCCTCCTTATTCACGGCCACCTAGTTATACCTAGAAAATCCATTCAGCATTGACATTTTAAAAGATCCCATCACCTTTTGCAATATGTGATCCATTTTAGGCAACAGACAATTATCTTTCAAAGAAGCCCTATCGAGATTTCTGAAGTCCATGCATAACCTTATTTCTCCATTTTTATTTCTCACGAGCACTAAATTAGCCACCCAATTAGAATACCTAAGCGGAATTATTATTTTGGCATCAAGCAATTTTTTGACCTCCTTCCAATTGATGGTAGAAGCAAAGGATTTATCTGTCTAAGCTTCTATTTGAAGGGTTTAATTCCCTCCTTCAAGGGAATCTTGTGCTGAATAATATTTACATCATAGGTTTTGAGATCTTCAGAGGACCATGCAAAGACATCAACATAATTCTTGAAAAGTTTAATATATATCTCTTAAAAACTAGGTGAAACTCCACCATACAATTTTACTAACCTGGGTTTCTCCTGAGTTCCAATGTTGTGATCCTAAATATGTTCATCTTGTGAAATTTTCCCTCAGTCAACAGCCACATCATTGGAATTAAAAAGCCTTTCAAGAGGAACAAGTCCCTTTGGCAGAATTATCTTCAATTGAAAGATCTTCTTATTTTCTATTGAATCTTTTAAATCACTAACTTCTGCAATTTCTGTTGTCTCTTCTTCATCCTAATCAATTTCTGTGCCCTCAAAATCTTCAACCATAGTAAAAAAACTCTTTAATATGCTGATCATCTTCAAAAACTTGCCAATTTTTAACATTATCAAGAACAAAAGGTCTGTGTCTCATTTCTACCTCATATCTTAGTCTTGGATTAATAGGAGGCTTGAAAGTACTAGCAACCACAGCCAATGAATCTGCTAATCTATTCTCATATCTTGGAATGAATTGAATGTTAAAGGCTTCAAAAAAGTTCTCAATCAAATCCCATACCTCATTTCTATATGCCCTAAGCCTAGGGTCCTTTGTTTGGTAATGATCTTTTATTTGCTTAATAATAAGCTCTAAATCTCCAAAAGTAGAAATTGACTTAACTCCCATCTGTTCAGTTGTTTGTAGAGAAATATCAAGGACTCATATTTTGCCACATTGTTTGTTGCCTTGAACTCTAATTTAAAGGAAAAAGGGAACATATTATCTCCAGGTGCAATTAGAAGAAAACCAGCACCTGTTCCTTCCTTGGAACAAGATCCATCAAAGAAACATTTCCACACTCCTTCAGTTTGCAGATCAGTAATTTTATTGGCTGAAGCGAGCTACTTCTGATTATCTTCAGCCAGCTCTGCATTATAATGTAGTGTGAAACAAGAAAAATCATCCTTTTCCTGGATATATATAGGTGAATTACTTCCTCCATATTTTGTAATTGTTTTTACAAATCTAGTTTCTCTGTACAATCTCCTCTCTTCCCCACCAAAAATCGGTATAACAACATATGTAAAATCTAGTTTCAAAACACCACCTAATTTAGCCCCCTAGGATCTAGATAGAAGCATTCCAAATCTAGAAAGGATATCTACTACTACTACATCCATGACCAAGCTTCTAGTGGGAATTTGGGCTAGTGACACTGCTAGATCCTTAATAGCCCCCAAACACTTGACTTTGTTTGAATCAAAAGAATACAAGTCCCTATAAGGTTTGGTCACTTGTAGATTTAGTTGCTTCATCACTGACAAAGGCATAAGATTATGTGAAGCTCCTGAATCAAACATACAATTATGTAGGAGGAAATCATGAACCAATAAGGAAATATAAAAAGTAGGTATTGAAGAATCTACTTCCTCTACATGTGGACCAAAAACCACTACTGGATTATCCTCTTGTAGATTTACAGTGTCATTTCTACTCTCATTTTCTTTTAAATTAATAAACTCAACAATCTCCTTTTGATAAATAGGTGTTTTTGACAACTCTGTAAGGGGAACATTAATTCTTACCTTTTCCAACTCCTTAGTAAGACTAGACAAGTGACCTTGTTTTGCAGTCCTTTTGTTCTTATCTTCACCTTTCTTCATGACTGGAATTACTTGAGGAATTGAAACAAGTTTCTCCAAAGGAATTTTTTCTGTTTGATCTTGAGAAGAATCACCTTGAATATCTGTATCTTGCCATTTGTGTTTTGTTGCTACTTTCCTTTATTTATTTGTTTTACAGGCTGAGATTCTTGTGGAGTCACCTTTGTGAAGAGGTTGAAACTTGATGCTCACTTTCATTTTCTTGATTTCTTGATCTTTTTCTCGATCTCAAGTCATACATCTGATGTAGCTTAGCCTGCATAAAATCAGAAAATTGCTTCCAATATTCATCAATTTAATTTTCATCATGAATTGCATTTGTTTCATCATTTACATACTCTTCTCCTTTGATACCAAGTTCATCTTCATCTACTGCATATAACGTAGAAATTTGATCTTCAGGTTGTTCTTCACCAGGATCTGCTTCTATATATAATGGTGCTTGAATCTGATTTTGATATTTTCTTTCCTTCTGCAAGATTTGCAAAGGTTGTCCTCTATATTGGGGATTAAAGTTCTTATTATACTGTGTTTGCTTCTGAAAATTATTATTTTCTAACTCTAATTTATTTAACTTGTCTGACAAAGTTTTAATTACATTACACATATCCTCCAATGCTTGAATTTGAGAGGATTCCATCTTTTCCTTTCCCTTGTCTTGGATAGGCTGTGTCTCTAGTGCTTTTCCTGCAGCCACCAAATTTGCTTCTATCTCTAATGAATTTGTTTGGATTTTATTAAGGGTTGGAGATCTTCTTTCCCTTAATGTGGATCCAAAATTTGATTCAAAAGCCCCTGCAAAAGTTATTTTTTCACCAGTAGGAGGAGGCTTAATCTCCACTAGAAGACTATTGTACAATTTGTTAAACCTTTTGACAAATTCAACCACAGTTTCATCAAACTTTTTCTTTGTGGCATTAAACTCTTTTAATGAATACCCATGATCTCTTTTTTCTCCCCATTTTTGAATGAATAAACGTTCCATCTCTTCCCAAGAAGGAATAGAACTATTGGGAATCCCTTTAAACCATTTCCTTGCTTCTCCATCCAAGGACTGAACAAAAAGTCTTAGAAAAACATCGACATGTTCAACATTTTTGTTTTTCGCAAAATTGCAAATACTGACACATGATTCTCTGTAGTTTGTTCATCTTCCCCTGTAAAATGAGGAAGAATTTTGAGGTAATCCTGTGCCATTTGATTGAACGGTTGTGGTAGTTGAAGAGGTGCATACCTATTCATCAAAAGTGCAAGTGCTGCCATGTTTATTGAATTTTGATTACCAGCATAAGTGGAACTTGACTGAGAGGTAAATGGAATGTGTAGAGGTGGTAATGTGGATATTGGTTCAGGTTGAATAATTATAGCAGGTAAATGAAAAGTAACAGACTCTAAATATTTCTATTGACAGCTAGGTTTCTGAAATGAAGATGATGAAAAAGATGACTCTTTATCAAATGAATGTTCGGATAAGTTGCTGCCTAATGCAAACAATGTAGGAATTGGTGTAATTGGGATCTTAGACTTTCCAACCCTCCTAGAAACTAGCCTTTCAGGATCTGAAAGAGCTTGAGCCTTTTGTTGTGAATTTTCTGATCTTGTATGGGGTCTTCTTGAAGCCAGAGTTATTGCTTTGATTCAAAACAACCAAATATTTCCTCCTCACTGAACAACTAGAGGAAAATAGTGAAAACCCAGGGAAAAGTGTTCTTGTCTTCTCTCCCCAGCAACGGAGCCAATTAATGTTGTACCTTAAGGAACCAATTTCTTGGCCGTGGAGAAATTGTGCTTAAGACATTAATGATTATTGTTTGTTGTCACTTATTTGTCACTTTATTGTTTGTTGTATTCTTAAATGAAGGACCTGGAAAACATGGTCTTTAACCCTTAATACATATGTGACCGGAAAATATCAGAATTTCATTTGTTGCTAGATATAAATGATGAATGAAGAAAGCTTGAAGGAGAAGTTAAGGATAATATGTTGCTTAGCATAGAACCTACTCTTTGTCACTTAGAAGAGTTATGAAAATGAGAACTGAATCATAGGCTATATGCTGCTTAACACAGAAACTACTATCTGTGACCCTTGGAGAAGTTAAAGATAATATGCTACCTTACACAGACACTATTATCTATAACTTACAAAGGAAGGTGAAAAGTTCAAGTATAGGAGCACTCTTTTAAGGAATTTTAACTTTATCTACATAAGCAAATAAAGCTTCATTACTATACTTGAAAGAAGAAAACATAAGATGACACATAACAGAGAAGGTTACAAAATTATACCCAACAATTCAAGGAAACTTCTAATTATTTCATTAATCAATAGTTATATCAGGAATATAGTGGCCTAGTCTTTGGGTTCTCCAAAATTCGAACAACCCCCTCTCTGTAAATTTTCCTCTTTTTATACATTGTGAAACAGTTACTAATCTCTGAAACTGTCAAACTACTAAAATTGTTTATCTAACTATCTGTAGTAAGAATTATTACAAAATATTACACGGAGGGTAAAGACATCTCAAAGAACATAAAATAAAAGAAAATAACTGAACATAAAAGATGACAATGACTACTGGCTTTTTAGCTCTGTTAATAAGCTCTTAAGTTCTTTTGTAGATGCTTTAATAATGATTAATCTGCTTTATCTGTAACAAACTCTATTTGACTTGTGTAAACCTAGGCTTACGCATGTATCAAGCACATTTCAATTGGCTAAAACACCAAGAAACTCGACCAACTTCCTTTTCTTCGAACTCAACTTTAACACTGATTTTCCCTTTATACAACGAAATTAATGCAAACCTTTGGTTTATCACGGAACTCAAAAAGAATTAAATTTGTTGCATAAACCCATCGTTTCCGCCTTTTCAACAGTCTTCTGACTCCCTTACAGACTCAATTAGACATAATATGTATTTAATAATTCATCGGGTCCACAACCCATCACAATTGCAATTGACACTTTCAATTGGTGTATTAACCCAAACCTTAACAATCTGTGATATGGCAGACCCGCCAAAAGTATAAAACATGGAATATATGATATCGGGTCTGGATCACCATCGTAAATTGCAATCGTAGCTTTCAATTGGTGCTTGAACTCAAACCTTGCGATATTGCGGACCCGCTAGACTTATCCAGCACATCATATATAAACTATCGGGCCTGGCCATCGCATATCACAATTGGCATAAATCATATACATATATAAACGTTATGCGATGATTGTGGACCCGTCGGGGCTTATAAAACATAATATATATATATGCTTCGGGTATGACCTGTTCAGCACTTTATTAACTACTTATCACGATCAGCAATCAGTGACTCCCGTGGTAAACTTCATACAAATTCCCACTATGTTTCGCGATTGCGATCTAAATCGCAATTAATATCTCACACCCACACACACAGATATATATAATATATATATATATAATATATATATATATATATATATATATATATTATATATATATTTATAATATATAGTATATATTATATATATATATATATATATAATATATATTATATATATCTTGGTTATGGCTTCATATAACTATTTATATTGCAATTTAACTTAATCACATGGGCCAATTCTTTTATACTTGTTTCTTTTGTGTTTTGATTCCGATATGTAATTAATTACATTTCCCTCTTGCCTTATGTTTTTTTTTAAACATTTTCAAGTGATTCTTGAATGAAACATGAATATTAAAGGTAACAAAAAATGCATGTTACAATAGGAACCATCATAGTCTAGGTGAAGGAAATAGTCCAATGCATCGCACATACGGAGAGAGACAAATGCACTGGGTTGCACTGTCTCAGACCAGAAAGTGTGTTGGTGCTAATTTTGTTCAAAAGCTAAAAAAAAAAAAAAACCTACCAAGCTTAGAATTATGTTTTCCTAAGAATAATTACTTTGTAAACAAGTCAATTTAAATTGGATTGAAAGGTATAAATTGATTAAGCTAAGGAAACCACTATAGGAACATCTCATTCCCCAGTATGGTCACCAAGTTGTTTTATGAAACATTCTCTTCTACGAATAGAAGTGAATCCCCTATATATAGTGGGTTGTTCTAGAAACATTAGAAACCAAACACTTTCTCTTTCCTTATAGATATTAGAATATGGAGGAAGGACTTACCTTGGGTCCAACACAAGTTCTCCTCTTCTCCATGTTTGTGAATTTTAGCTCCAACTCCAAACATTATAAATGGAACTTGCAAAACAATTATAACAAGCATGAGAAGTACAAGATACACAACAAAGACTAATGTCTCCAATCAAGGAGTTAAGAAGGCATTGAAATATATATGCATTAAATAGACACTAGTATAGGAAAAAAAATATTTTTTTATTAATGAAATGTAGGGGAAGATTACAACCCTTGTTCAGATCTTGACAATGTAGATGTCTCCCACCTAACTTGTCCTTCCTTAGGCACAAAGAAAGCCTTCAATCACAACTCAAGGATGGTAATGGATCCTTAGGTAAAAAGAAACAACATTAGGGCATAGCTAAGGTTCTCCAAAAGCCAACACAGACTCCATGGTGGGCAATAAATTTATAGGGTAAATAGGGTAGTTTAGGATTTAGCAATCTAGGACTAGATCCACATATGGGGGAGGATAAGCTTTATGGATAAGAGATAAGACCTATAGAGTAGTAATTCAAGATCTTAATTAGTAGTAAATGGTTAAAACCACCTTAGAAGCTTATGGAAAGAGAAGTTTCAAATTATTTTTTTTCTTGAAATTCTAGAACCATTGCACTTGTACTGAAGGAAACATGCACTGGTCAGTCTAGTTGCATAGTTATGCAACATGAAATTAGTGCAAATTTCTAGAAGATTTAGTGTGATGGGTCCAAAAATAAGGTTTTTAAGTTGTTAAACCCAAAAATCTTGGACTTTTTGGAGAGATAATGCTTAAGGCTTTGCAAAGGGATGATTGCAAGGTGTCAAGGATGTTGATTGATCTAGTTTACAATCAATTTGAGAAGATGTGACAAAATGACCTTTAACAATCAACATTGATTTATGAATACCTTGACACAATGATTTGAAAAAGCTCAAAGAGACATGTAGTTTGGTCAATCATTGCAAATTTCTCTGCTCTCTTATCTGTTAACCATATCTCATTTTTGCTCACAAACACATAATTTTTTCATTAAATAAATATTGTTCAAAAAGTAATCATATTTTTAAAATGTTCATGAATGTACAGAAAATGTGTCACACAAGATGGAAATATGCAAAGAAAATGTGTGAAGCAACAAGTATGTATGGGGAAAGGAACATGCAAAAATGACATAACACTTCTACACATTCGCACATTCCACACAACACTTGCACATCTTTCATATCTTATGCAATTGTGAAATTAATAAATAGCTTAAGTAATGATAATACAATTAACAAAACTAAACTGTGAAATATTAAAAAAAGTAAACGACAAAAAAGAAAACAAATACTTAAATATTTAAGAATACTCATACCTCAAAAGTATATACGATTCTTGTAATATACGATTTTTATTTCCTTGGAATAGTGAAATTAATTACTTATCCATTTTGGACTCCACAGGAGAACGGAGAAACAAATGTACCATTACACCTTATACAAAATAACTAATGATTTACAAACATATGTTGTATTGACTTTATAATTTCTAGTGAACTTTACCACTTCAAAACAAAAAATGTATAGCTTATGCAATGTTAGAATCACACAAAGTGTAGTGAAGCATGAATTGCATCATGATCACTCCAGTATGAATGTGAAATATGAACATCACATTGTTGAAAAGCAAAAAATGTGCAAATGTGATCGATAATTTCCTTATGCCCGGAAATAAAATTCCCTATTACTTCTTGTAATTTTTTGCACCGCATGTACTCTAATAACCATCTAATTCATTTTATATTTGAATTCATGTCTATATTGAAATCTCAAATAAGCATAAAAATGTAATCACCACGTGTGAATTGTGCCCTTGTTATTGTTATCACTTCAATGACTGTTGAAACAGATACAAGTGGTGCACCATATACATTTATTACACCGTAAGGCGTTTCCCTCTGGGAGAAACTCCCCAACTGCCCACCTGTCCTCACTGTGCACCATTCGATGTCTTGTTAGACAATTGAATTACACTCCTCCGTTGATTTGAAATACACCCACATTTGGCGATTGTGACCGGATAGAAACTTGTGAAGACTGCTGACGGTTGTAACTGCCTCTGGATTCATCTTGCCCAGCGGTTATAACTGATATTGGATTCATCTTGCCCAGTGGTTATAACTGATATTGGATTCATCTTGCGCAGCGGTTATAACTAGTTATGGATTCATCTTGCACAGCGGTGTTATGGATTCATCTTTCCCAATGATGATATAGTAGCAGCAAAGAAGCGAATCTGTTGTAAATTACAGTAACGAAAGAATGAGCGTCGTTCATGTCTCTACTCTTCAGGGATATGTATTATAAGATTTTTTGTCAAGCTTTCACCACTCCAAAGAAATGGTCATGCTCAGTTTATTTTTGGCCAGGTATAGTTCACTGAATTGTCTGCAATTATGCTTCTTGTGTTTGCGTTTACACTCAAATTTAATTTCGCAACCGTCAGAAGGTGACCAATTTAATTTCGCAATCGTCAGAAGGTGACCAACAGTAAATGATATGCTTCCTTTGAATGACTTTCCGCTGAGATTTGAAACCTCCAAATTAATTAAATTTCCTATTTCTAGAGGAAGCGTTTCAATGAGATTATTTAGGCTCATATCCAGTTTTCCAAGTTTTCTCAACACTCTTATTTTGGGAAGAATCACACCGTAGAGATTATTGTCTGCAAGAAGGAGATTAGTAATCCAATGTGCAGAACTTAGAGATGTTATTTAGTATGAAGGTTGTGAAGAGGCTATTCTGCAGTCGAACGCATTGTAGTGAGACGCCTTCTTGTAGAAGGCGGGTGATGTTCCCCTCGAGCTATTGCCACTGTAATACCCCTAAGGAATGGATCCATTCAATCCGATGGAATACGATTCGAGATACTCCATGAGAAGGCATAGGACTAGCGGTTGTTATTCCAGAAAAACAACATTGTCATATTGGGAACATGGCCAAGTCCAGTAGGCAGCCGACCTTCGAATTTTTTACTAGTGAGAAACAACACCAACGCCAAATTGTGTTTTAAATTTGATTGACGGACTTTGTCATGTACTTGGATGTGGATGTGTGCTTGCAAATTGAAATTGAGAAAGACGCAGTCATAGTCATTGGCTACCCAATCCCTTCTGCAACATATCATCATGTCTTGATTGGATCTAATTGCATCTCTCAACGAACCTGTCAACAATTTCATGTTTCTTGAAGCGCAGACTTGTTCACTAAAACGAAATATTTTCATTTTGCCATTTTTGTCAGCGTTTTTAGTTGGAATTAAATGGTTCAAATCAACCATCTTAAATTATGGTTTTTAATTAAATATTATGGTTTTTATATTGAAAATTTGAATATGTTTTTTAGTTGGTAACATAATTTTTAAGATGACTAACAAGCTTCGTATTGAGTACTGGTTATTTTAAGTATCTAAATCGTCATTTTTTTCTTTTTCATATAATTTTTAATTATTAAAAATTTAGTAGTTTAAAAAATATTGTAATTAATAAATTTTAAATATTGGGTTTAAAATTTAAAACTGTTTTTTTTAAATTGTTGAATATGTAAAAAATTTAAATTATGATTTTTTGAGTTTGAAAATTTAAATTTTAAATTGAATTTTAATATAAAAGTAATTTATTTTTGTATTTAAAAATTAATATTTTTATTGATTATAACAATTATATTTACGCAAATAAACTTCCCTAAAATCTACCTGTCATCACTGTGTGTCGTTAGATTATGGGTTAGACGGTTAGAGTATTGTTAATCATTCGATTAATGGGAGTTGAATGGTTGTAATTGTCCCATGACGCATAAGCGGCAAAGGTCGGTCAGGAATTTCATGGATCTCTGCTTCTCCCTCCAACATCTTCATGACCTCCACCATTCCAGGTCTGAATGGCACCATAACATGCGCGCATAAAATACCCACCAAAACAAATCTCTCCATTAGATGCTCTGCCCCGCTTTGTCGGATTCTCTCGTCTATTATTTCACTAGTTTTGCCTTCTTTCACCAGTCTCCATCCCCAATCTGTAATAAGATAGTGAGAGGCCCAGCCCGCAGAGGTGTCCAAAGCCTTTCTGCCGCTCATGATCTCCAACAACACAACACCGAAACTATAGACATCGCTCTTGTCAATAAGTCGATCATAGAGAGCATATTCAGGAGCCAAGTAGCCTTGCATCCCCACTATCCTCATCGTCTGGTGTGATTTTCCTTCTTCCTTAGCCATGATCCTTGCCAGACCAAAATCTGCCACGCAAGAATTCATTTCATCATCCAACAGAATGTTAGTGGGTTTGATGTCTCTGTGATAAATGGTATGCTCAGTACCGTCGTGCAGATAAGCCAACCCTTTGGCAATCCTAAGGATTAGGTTCTTCCGTTGTGACTAGCTCAGAGGTCGGGCTTTGAATTTTTCTCCAAAGATGTGGTCATCGAGAGTTCCATTGAGCATGTACTCGTATATCAGAAACAGCTGGTGCCCCTCCCTGTCGTTGCTGGCAACACAACAGCCTCTCAAAACCACTAGATTCTGGTGCCTAATGCTGTTGATGACCTCCACTTCGTTTAGAAATTCAGAATCACATTCTGGAGTGCAATTTCTGATTCTCTTCACCACAACCCGTCGACTGTCTGGAAGCGTTCCCCTGTACAAAATAGCGAAGCCAAATAGCGAAGCCCCCTTGGCTTCGCTGAAATTATCAGTGGCGGCCTTGATCTCTCCAATGTCAAACCAAACTGCACCCTTGTTGGGTTTCACGGATGATTTCATATGTTCCTCATTCCACCTCGCAAATACCCTAGGCTCAACCTTACGACTCCTCTTCCTCACCCACAAACAATACAAAAGCTCGAGAGCATAGATCAGGAGGGCTGCAATGGCACCCATGACACAGTAGGCCATAACTCGGCCACATGACATGGTTTGGACGAAAGGCAGCCTGAGGGCACACTGGATTCTTTGCTAATAGAAGTCACACAGTTAGGTTTGTGAGATTTTTGGGCAATGTGGTGCCTATTTTGAATCGCAATGACAAACAGCTTGTGTCTCAGGATTCAAAGAGAAATACATACAATTATAAGTACACTTTCTTTGTTTATATCTACCCTATTTGCAAGGAGGATTTGATTTGCCTCCCTCCAAAGGTTGCAGCAAACTTGGGTAACTTAGGTCCCCTTGTTCTGTGCACAAAAGTGAGTACCCATATTATGCTGCTTGACCCATTTACTTCGAGGCATGCTTTTATGGACGCGAATTAGTATTGGAGGGTTCCTTTTAAGCCTCTCCTTTCAAACCGGCAGTTGGATGAATATATTGTATGAGATATTGAAGTTGAGATGGGTTTGACTACTATGGGTGGTATCAAGTATTCATTGGCAGAGGCAAAGGTAGCCCATGTTTCAGACTTTGGAAAGAATGACACTATCTTTACAGTGAAAACTCATCTGGGCCATCTTTTGAGTCCCAGTGACTATGCTCTTGGTTTTGATCTGTATGGTTCCAATACTAATGATGTGGATTTAGATAAATACAAAGGACTTAATCTTCCAGATGTGGTTTTGGTGAAGAAAATTTATGAAGAGAAGTGCCAGAAGAAGTGGGGCAAGCCTAGGCCTTGGAAGCTTAAGACATTGCCCATGGAGGTTGAACCATCTTCCAAAGGCAGAATGGAGGATGCGACGGAATGGGAGGACTATGAAAAGTTTTTGGATGAAATGGAGGAAGACCAGGAGATGCAATCCAAGATTGAATTGTACAGAAATGAAAATTATCAGCGAGCGGATACAACGTCTATGACAGATGGTGAAGATGTTCCTTCTATACCTTTGGATGAGCTTCTTGGTGATCTTACACTCGAGGATAATGAGCACGAAGATGAAGAAATGGAAGGCTAATTGTTAAAACACATTTCAGAAAATCACAGTACATTTATTACTCACTTTGAAAGCCTTCATGCTCAAAATCAATGTGGTATCACAACTACACAATGGTAGAGATATCATTTCCAACAAAAATCTTCTGCAGTTGATTGTCATGATGTGTAGACCTTTTGTCAGCCTATCAGTGGCATTTATTGGAGGTAGCATATTGAAGATTGGCACAACAACATCAGTAATGATATGTTTGAGTTGTACATTTGAGTTAAGAAGAATTGCATGGCTTAATTTATTGCAGACACTAACATTGCTTTTCCATTAAATTATTGTAGTTGTTTGTATTTTTATTGCCATTATGATGCTTGGAAATCGTACTATCATTTTGTAAGTTGCACAGATGAATAGATTAATAGTATAATGAACAGATGAAATGATGCTTTAAGAATGCTGAGGTGACATTGCGTTTTTTATGTGCTGGATAAATTGTGTTTACTACAACTATTTTGCATCTGTTGGATACTTGTGTGGTTTTCCAATTGGTGTGGCTGCTGATTTTGTGGTTGTTCATTGCAAAATTTTGAAGAAAAGGCCTTCCAGGTGTAGAATTTGATGATGTCACACAAAGCATTTCTCTGGATTTGAAGTTCCTTACCACTGCTATTGAATCTGCCACTTCTGCTAAATTTGCTGCATTTTTATGAAAAGTTAAAATAACTAGGGAACCATTTTTGCTTTAGAATATGAAACATTGAAGAGACCACTCCAGAAGATGATGTTGCTGCCATCATGAAGAAGCAGTTAATGGTAATAAGAATACATTTCTGCTGAAAAATCATCATTTTGGTTTGTTTTCTGGACGCTTTTGTGACCAGATGCTGATTACACAAGTTCATTGTTGCTCCTATCCAATGACTACTATTGATGTTTGCTGTTATCTGAAGGCAACAGGTTGTCTCTTCAGATTCTAGGTATTCTTAAAACTTGATCATCAAAAAAACAAAGAGGAAAAAGTTGATGGTAGAGTTCGTTGTTGCTCCTATCCTTGGATGCTATTCATGTTTACTGCTATCTGGAGGCAGCAGGTCATATCTTCAGATTCACAGTATTCTTAAAACTTTATCATCAAGAAAACAAAGAGGAAAAATATGGAGGTATCGTATATGTTATTTTCATGCTGTTGATTGGATAAAGTCATTGCTGTTTGTAGCATTGGAAGATTGTTGGTATGATAAGAGAGTAAATATATTAAATGGAAAGTGTTGTTTGCTTTGTTGGTCACACACTGAAACCTCTGGTTGACAGGGTGAAACAGTTCATTAAATGCTCTCACAGTACAACCAACAAAAACTGGGTCTTGGTGTTTGAAGTTAGGACTAGATTCTCTGTCCTTTCTTTTCTCCAAAGAGTTGAAACCGACACACAGGGTTGAGAGTTTATTAAAACTAATATGCGTATAGGAAGGAGCAGTTATGGCAAGACTTACACAAGGAGGAATTCTTTCTGACTACCATAAATTACATGGGAAGAATTACGTTGTTAGGGAATAAAGGATGAAGACAGTTCATATATGCCACAATTTAAGAGAGGCTTTGACGATTGTCACCCTATCAATTGCAGACGAAATTATTCCCCATGTCCAGGATGTTGAGGATATCCTTCAAGATTGGGACTCTGTGTCCAAGCATGTCCCCTTTACGAAATAAATATAGGCATTATAGACTTACAAAAAGATAAATAGGTACAATGGTTGTTCTAATTCCTTGGAGAATCTTTTAACAATTCTAGAGCCCTGCAATTTACTTGTGGTTTCAGCTTTATTAAGGACTTGCTTGTAATTTCCCTTGTTCAGCAGGGGCTTCACCATTTTCGTTTTAGTTCTGTTGTGGATCTTGAACGATTCTTATTTACCTAGTTAACTATTTGTAGGCAACCTAATTGTTTTTTACATTTCTTATTGGTAGGTTAATTGCTATTATCCAAATTAGTTATTGTAGTTGTAAGGGGTTCACACTTGAATGTGTTCTGTTTGACCTTACAATAAGAATTCCAGGAAATATTTTGAATGCTTGTTGTTTGATTCCATTTCCATTCAACTGTACTGAGTTTTCAAACCATTTATTTCTATCTGTTTGGCATTGTCACCTCCAATTATGTTTTGATTTGACAGCAGAAATACCTCTCCTGCATGTTTGATAAAACATTTAGTATTTTGTGGCTGTCATTATTTGTAAACTCAATGTTTATGTTAATCATTAAACCACTAGAATATATTAAGCCGGGTCTATGTTATGGTCTTCTAGCAAAAATAAGGGTCACTTGTATAAGAAAACAGTAGATATCCTTGGGAATTTGGTCTATGTGAGTAATGGCTGAGAATTAGTATATGTAGGAGATTATTATAGTCAATTCATATTCACTGTTCTATACTATCTAATAAAATTATGATATTTTGGGTTATAACTTATTAGGGGTTATATTCTCTTAGTATCTTAGAAATTGTTCTGTAAGTTATCATTATTATTATTCTTGGGAGTTGTACTCTCCATCTATATTTGTCTGTCAATGCTTGTCATACTTTTTTGAGTAATTTGGATCTTATGCTTTCGGAATGAAGCATTCCTAGAAGGGAGGTAATTGTTATGGCCCTCCAGTGAATTTAAGGAGTCTTGGAACTGGAACTACACTAGTAATGGCTGAGAATTAGTATATATTTGGTGTAAATATATGATATTATTATGATCATTGACATGCACAATTGTTTATGATCATTTGATATTGCAATCTTTTGGGTATCAAGAGTTATTCTCCTAGTATCTGAGGAGTCATAGTACATCTTATCATTATTCTTCTTAGGAATTGTGCTCCTCATTTATATTTGACGTGTTCAGGGTTTATTATATTCTTTTGGGTGTTTTGGATCCAAGTAGTCTACTCTGATGAAAATTCTATTGATTCCATATTAACAAAGGATCAACAAAATTGGTAGTGCTAATTCTACCATGGCAAACCCCTTAGCTCCAGGTTTGTTGTTCTATATTAATTGTTGACGTTCGTTTTTATCTCAATTCTACAGGTTACAACTCTGCAAGTTAAAATAAGGTTTAAACAGGTTGAAGGAATGTACAGCGAGTGTAGTGTTCCAGCAATTGAATGATGAGGCGACACAAGTAACGCATAGTATATTTATCTGAAAATTCTTTGTGTCTATCCCTCTGATTGCTGGTTACAAATAAGATTGGCTCAATAAATGGGGAATTGATTTGATTTTAAAAATTTCATGCAACGATGTGAAGTGACATACATCCTCCATTCCTGTAAATCTAGGTTCAGTTTTTTTCTTTTTTCTTTTTTATCTAATAGCAGGCAGCTTATGAATATGGAGCGCCAGTAATCATTGAGAAAGAGGTTAACCATGCAGCATCTGCCTTTCTTTAAGCCGAGAATTTCAATTATTCCTTAGTCTGGAAAATTCGGTGGTAGATTTGTGAATAGTGGGTATTGGGTAGTAAAATGAAGAACCTGGGCATTTATCTTGATTAGATTCTCTGCATCCATGGTTAGGTGGCAGCAAAGTTAGATCCCTCATTGCACAACAATCGAGAGAAACAGGCCTGCCAATATCACTGTTCAAAATGGTGCAAAAGTAAATTCAACCATTAGCTACATGGATTTTGTTATGGTCTCTTAGGATAATTTGATTAATAATGGTATTTCGTTATGGTCTTTTAGGTGCATTTGATTAATAATGGTTTTTTCAAAATTTGAGGATGAATTTTGAAATATTTTTCTATTCCAGAAGCATTGACAACAGTGCAAGGACGAGAGAGTAGCAGAAAATGCTTGGCAGACTGTGCCCTTGAACTTGGTAGGGATTCCTTTAGAGATATTTATCTATTGATCAAACCATGTCAGTCCTAATGCTATGGAGATTATGTGAAGACTATTTGACCTCACTGTTATGAGAACATATGAAGCAATTTGAACAACCACAGCTACAACGTCCACAATAATGTTTCAGCCTTGTTTAATTCAATGCAGCGGAATCAAACTTTCCAAAAGCAAAACTTCCTAAGCACATTAAATGACAGTCAACAGAATTTCAGACTTTCCTACATTCAGAACATGCACTGGACCACCTAAGCAACTTCTCATCACAGAGATTTCGAATTCTTTTCAACAGGACTAAGATTGGTATACGTCAAAATTTTCTGGATACTAACTCAAAATAGATTGTTATTTCTACAACTGATCGGTATAATAGTTTCTATGGTATACATGAAAATTGTCATAATTTGTGCATGGAATGAGCAGTAGCAACTTACTATATTTTGTGTAGAGCAATAGGTATATACAATCAGTGTATTAGGTGTAAAGAAACTGTCTATGGCTTCAGGCCTTTATTCATCAAAACTTGTAGCATTTCACTATTGTATATTATTGTTTATAGAGGAGTAGACAAGTTGTTCATACAAAAGCCTTCGTAAAGATGAGAAGGCTTATACTTCCAATTTCTACATAAGAGCAGAAACTTGTATGATAATATTCCTATATTCAATCAGAAGGTTTGTAGTTAAAATCTCCATAGTATTTATGGGATGCATAGCTATAACAATCATCAGATCAGAATGTTTGCAAGAGATCAGGAGACCCATATCTACAATTAAGTTTCTGTATCAAACCATACTAAAGAAACAATATCAAATAAGGAGGAGACATTACATAAGAAAGTCTCCAAGACTTGCTAATATTGTTTGTCATTGTATGAAAAATCTGGTTTACCTCTGTATCAGATCTGTAAAGATCTTAGAATGAGAGCCAGACATATTAATGTGAAAATTTCTGTGTATATTAGATATAAAAGATTTGAGTTTTGGGTTATCAAAGCTATAGATTGAGAACTACATGGATTGCTTGATAGGATGGCTGGTTCGATTTGTATATCAGGATTGCTACCTTCTTTGTGGTGGTAGTGTGAGATCAATTGGGAATTGCTACTCGTTTCATAATTCAAGAGGGAAATGAATTTCCCAATGATGGTGGCGATGAAGGAACCCAGCAAAAGCATAGAGAATAGCATAGCTGATCGAATAAAAAAATCAATTGTGTAAATACAAATAACGCACCCTAAAAAGTGATGTCTTCTTTTTCTGTAAGGTTATCATTTTATCATTATTTATAGAACATAAACAGTTAGCAAAGCTACAAATGTGAAATGTTAATTGGTCTCTGTTAGTCAATTCCAGTTTGTGCCCATATGGAATAATGTCTAGCGTGTTTCTTTGCAAAATAACAATTGGTTTTCTACAATATGAAGGAGCTGCAGCAGAATATGGCCGGAAGCCAAGCATCTTTGACACTTTCACTCACAGGGAAGGTTTGTTTCATCACATATCTTCATTCATCCCTTCATTTGCATTCTACCCAGTTGCTTACTTTACTTTGGGACTTTCAAGGCCAAGGCTAGAAGTGAGCTATTGTTTGTTTTAACTGTATTGTCCGGGATTACTATGGATGGAGGTAAGGGAGATGTAGCTTTTGATCAATACCATCGTTATAAGGTATTATTATCTACAAATCTAAGAACAATAAATGTCACTAGGACAACCTATATGCAGTGGCTACTTGTAAGCCATCCTCAAGCTTTACGTGCATGCCCAACCCCATTATTGTTGTTTTCATACTAATTTATCAATAGTTAAACTCCTATATGATTTGGGTATCAACCTGATGCAAAATTTCATGTGGGTTTTGAAGGAGGATATTGATCTAATGTTTGCGATGGGAGTAGATGCCTTTAGATTTTCAATCTCATGGCCCAGGCTTATTCCTGGTATATTTCTGTTTGAGCTTTGACCACATGTTTAATCCTGAGAATTTAGTAAACACTCAATGGACAATGGTAGGAAATAACTATTTCACATATATTGATGCAAATGGCGAAGGACCCATCGACCCAAAAGGTGTTGAGTACTATAATAACCTCATAAATGAGCTTTTGTCCCATGGTAGTATTTATTGACAAACTTGTCTCTCTACTTTGTTTTTATTCCTGTGACTATCATCCTCAAAACTGTTAATCGTTTCACAATGCATGTCTCAGGTATTCAACCACATGTGACATGGTACCACTTTGATCTACCCTAAGCTCTGTAAGATTCCTATGGAGGTTTCTTAAATCCACAGATTGTGTAAACATCTTATTTCATCTCCTGTTCTTGTTTTTCTTCCCATGTGGGTTGACACACAAGTCAAAGCATCAATTTATTGGTGCATTAATAATCTTATGGTTAGAGAAGTAGAGTTCTCTAATCTACTTCGAACTTATGCAGGGAGGATTTTAAAGGTTATGTAGATGTGTGTTTCAGAAATTTTGGTGATTGAGTGAAATATTGGTCCACTTTCAATGAGCCCAATGTTTTTGGCACTGCAGGATATGATGATGGCGTTTTCCCACCTCAAAGATGTTCCCAACCATTTGGAAATTGTACTGCTGGAAACTCAACTGTTGAGCCATATATTGTTGGTCACCATGTTTTGCTATCACATATAGCTGTTGTGGAGTTGTACAGGAAAACCTATTGGGTTCTTTTCCTCTCTGATCTATGTTCATCTCCATTCATTCTATGAGATTTTATAAATTTCTTGATGAATGCAGGAAAAGCAAAAGGCCTGGATTGGATTAGTAATTTTAGTACATTGGATGATACCTCTTACCAGTAAATCCACAGATGTGGCTACTACTCAAAGAGCAAATGATTTTATGGTGGGTTGGTGAGTGATTTCTTTAACAATGAATTTTCAAGTTAACTTATGTTTCCAGAACCTTGAGTACCGTAGAGTAGTCTCACCAATTGTTATTTCTCCTCTTTTTCAGTTGGGGTTTTCGTAGTAGTTTTAGTACATTGGATGATACCTCTTACCAATAAATCCACAGATGTGGCTGCTACTCAAAGAGAAAATGATTTGTTGGTGGGCTGGTGAGTGATTTCTTTAACAATGAATTTTCAAGTTAACTTATGTTTCCAGAACCTTGAGTACCATAGAGCAATCTCACCAATTGCTATTTCTCCTCTTTTTCAGTTGTGGTTTTCGTAGTGATTCAAATAATTAATAACTATATTGTTGAAGTGGATGCAAATAGGTGTACTTTTGTTTGGTTGGGGGCAACCAACCACCCTGAATTAATTTCCTTTTGCAAAATCCAGGCTTTTAGACCCATTTGCTTCTGGAGACTATCCAGGGAGCATGAGGAATATAGTGGGTTCTCGGTTACCTTCATTTACAAAGGAACAGGCTCAAAAGTTACAAGGGTCATTGGACTTCATTGGTGTCAATCACTATGTTACCAGGTATTGTTTTGATGTTCCAAGAAAAGGTGAACTTATGCCAAGAGACTATGCTCAAGATATGTCCATTGGAACTGCAGTACGAGAGTCATTCTCACAAATAGATTTAACTCAATAAATCTCATCTTCTAATAGCCTTTCAACTTGGCCTCCTTAAATCTATGAAGAATAACGATACTATCTTCAAATCATAAAGGAAAATGGTTTTGATCCGTTGAAGTTTTATGTTATTTTAAATTCAGAAGTGATACATTGCAAGAACATTGGTATTAAGAACATTTTATGGTTGTTCTATACTGCTTGATGAATGCAGTGGAACGAGATGGAATTCCCATCAGCGTCGATGTAAAAATATTTTGAAGAATCACATGTCCTATTATAATCATATGTTTTCTTTTTCTTTTTAGTAGGAGCTTTTTATAAATATGAGTATGTAGATTTTTATAGTTCGATAGAAATTTTGGATTTAAACTATGCCTTAGTTTAGAAACATAATTCTAAACTGAGAGACAAATAGAATCCAAAAATTCGACTAAGCTTTTTATAAATTTTAAACAGTATGTTCTAAGTATGTTTATATCCTGACAAAAAAATATTTACCTCATGCTGAAATTTGTGGCAGAGATCATTTTTGGGTATGCCAGTTGTACCACAAAGCATGCATGTAGTGCTTGAATATATTGAGGACCGTTCCCATAATATTCCTATTATTGTGCATGAAAATGGTGGGCACTCTTCTTATGTTATTCCTCTACCACAAGTTAGGTTTTCAGGTCCTCAATGAGAGCTCTCTGTACACTTAAGATTTATGCAGGTTCAAGAAAATATACACAGATTGGTGCTAAACTTTTTGATCATTGACCATCTAATTATCTATTTTAGACTTACAATATTAGCTTTCATGTCTGGACATGATTTTCAGAGCCTAATAATTCTTCTATTCCCCTTTCTGAGGCTTTGAATGACCAATTCAGGATGGATCTCCATCAAGAGGTCCTTCAGTATGTGCTTGCAGCAATAAGGTATACCATTTCTGAAACATAAAACGTTTATTCATTGTGGCAGGAATTTGCGAAATGATGAATATCTCTCAGACATAAAACATTTATTCATTGTGGCAGGAATGGGTCAGAGATATGTGGATACTTTATATGGTCTTTCCTAGATGACTTTGAAGTTTTGAGTGGTTACACTTGGCGTTTTGGTCTTCATTATGTGGACTTAAATGACTTTGAAGTTTTGAGTAGTTACACTTGGCATTTTGGTCTTCATTATGTGGACTTCAATGACAATTTGAGTGTTATCCCAAACTATTTGCTCATTGGTACAAGATTTTTATGCAGAGGCGGGAAAGAGAAGAATCAATACTTGAATCTCAAATTCTACTCAACACCTACACTCCTATGAACGTCTCATAAAACCAAGAATTGAAACTCAATTTTATGAAAACAATGCGGTATATTTTAGGCATGATTTTCTTATACAAATTTGATATTTATGTTTATATTCACCTCCGAAAATGCTTTTATAGCATTTAATATATGATGTTTATGGTAGGAAACAATGTATTAAAAAATCTCAATTCTTTTTATTTTTATTTTTATTTTTTAAGTTAGGATAGATCATATAAGTGTTAATGGATGTTCTTTTTTTCATTATCTTTATCATCATCACCATATTGGATTTTTCTAAAATTTCACTAGCTATCTCCAAATTGTTCTTTGGACCCTTACAAATTGTTTAATATTATATTTTTTTATTCTAGAGGCATCCTAGTCTTAATGTGATATTTGAAACAAACTTTATGAGTCGTATACTTCAAATATGAGCTTTTGTGCTTCATGTTTGCCGCAAGCAAAATCACGACAGCTTAAATTATGAAATATTGAATGACAATCTTGGTTTTCTTAGAAAATATGACTCTAGTGCTTGCTAGCTGGTTTATTATTTTTCAATAGTCATTGTTGGTGTGCCTAATGAGTATTCCTCATTATCTACACATATATGCCTTGTCTATTATTGTGGAGGTTGTTGAATCTTAGTTGGATATGAGAGATTCTCTCCAACAATATTTTCTCCTAGAATAGAATGTGGAGTTAAGTTGTTGTTGGCTTGAAGTCTCAATGGAATAGTATATTTATCTTTAGTCGAAAACCTCCATGTCTAAATTCACATTGAACTAGATGGAATAAACAATTCAATGTGTTTATGTGTGTTATGATTGTATTTTTGTGAATTATTGTGTTTCTTATTCAATTCTTTTGAAGTAAATTTGTTATAATAGTTTAGTAATTTTGAGAGCTAATCCTTGAAATAATTGAAGAAACCACAAAAGAGAAACTCTATACATACATGTTTCCTATCATGTTGGAAACTCGATAAATAAAGTAACTAACATTTATGTGGAACAACTTTCTCTTTTTGTCCTTCTCAAATTCTTCAAGGATCTCTTAAAGTACATAATTGTTTTATAAGCTTCCTAAGAACCTTAATATGTTCCTGGGTTGGAAAACTAAAATGGTATTTTATTATTAAACAATGTCATTCTATGTAGGGTTGAAATTTGATATCCTACCTCACAAGTTAAGAATTTTTTATGAGAAGTTCTAATTAAATACTCATTTCATCTAATGTTCAAATTTTAATTCTTTAGTTGATCTCTTAATTTACACAATTGTTCCTTCTCAAATTCTTTAGTCATCCTTTTCAAATTCTTCAATAATCCTTTATTGTATACAACTATTTTATCAAGCTTCCTAAAGCTTTAGTATATTCCTAGAATACAAAAACTAAAATGATATCTTGTTCTTTAACAATTCATTTTATGCATGGTTGAGAGAAAAAAGCATACTATGCTAATTGAGGAATTTTTTTCGCTTGTCGAACCTATAGTATTGAATTTAACACACTAACACTTTACAACAATGAACTAACAATATTCATGATGAAAATAGGAATATGGAAGATTTATCTGCATGATGAAGAAGACAATATGGGAGATTCCAATCACGTTCCAAGGCATTTTTTAAAATGTGGATGTGACAAAAGGTTGTTGTGGAAGGTGTTGTTTGTATATGGGAAATTTCTTGATCATTGTGTATAGTCCTAATGTTGATAGATATTTCTACTAAGTGGTTCCAGTTAATGGGGCATTTATTTGAGCGTTCAATATATTTTTATTCTTTATCAAAGTATTCTTTCGTTGTATTTGTGTTCTTCAATTTATGCCTTACGACGTTTCCTTTGCAACATTTGGTGCAAATGCTAGTTATGCATATTTGGTATTGGAAATATGCTTCTGACAAAACAAGTTCGATTATGTTATTGCAAACGTTTTTTTATACAATTTCTATGTTTTCTTATATGCAAGTAAGTACTCCATGAAGAAAATTTGATATGTTTAAATTGAATTTTCAAATTAAGTATTTGACGACAGGAATTTTAGATGCATTTCCTGGATACATAAAATTTAATAATTCATTAGGTCTTCATCACATACAATGTCATTCACATGAGAATGTAAACTTTGTGTATTCAAAATTGCAATTGTTAAAGTACTTTCACTTCATATCAACTTCTCTATGTATCATGATTTCCATGATGCCTGAGTTTCTAAGCATTTCATTTATTCTAATACTTTCTTATTCACAAAAAAATTCTTTTTGTGTTTGTTTTTGAAGAAGATACAATGATTCTATGGTTCTAACACGTGGCAATGTTGTGTAAACTAGTCAATGTGTTGATATGCCACTTGGATCAAATGCAAGTCCATTCAACATTAAACCCTGTGATTGATGAATTGTTCTAGCACAAGCTAGCTATATCAGAAATTTTTTCCGCGCTATAGTTCTAAAGCTCTCACTATGACATGTCAATGGTTTTCGAACACGTAATATTGGAGTCTAGTTAGGTGAAAATTTTTCATGACATAGTTCACGATACTTGTTTATTTGTAGTTTACCAAATTCTAGATTTGTAAAATCTATCCATAACACATCAACATTATTGCTATGTTTCATATGTTTTATCATATTCCATCCTCACAATTAAGAAGGCCATGTTTTGTATTATATATATCAATAATAACATTGCATTAAGGATTTTTTACAGTAATCTCAATTTTTTATCATATGTTACATAGCCTATTTTCTTACCATGAGATTTGACAATCACATCAAGAACTATAAGTTCTTCATTTTCGATGACATAATTTTTTCGTTATGCTTCTATACATCCATGTTCTTATAAATTATGTATGGAAACTATTGTTACCCTTCCTCATGTACTTCAAGAAATTAATAGATCAGGGCCAGGGTTTATGATTCAAAATTCCTTTTAAAGGACCTCAGGGACCTTTTTCCTCCTAAAGTCACAAAAAAAGCTAAATCAATTGTGGGGGTCACTATCAAGGTTTGTAGGTGTGTTAGAGGGTTTAACAACATAGGAGCCACATAACGGACCCCTACTGGGAACACACAATAGGGTAAAAGAGTGATTTTTATGCAGGTGCACCTCACTGGTTAAAATTTAGACACCTTCCATGTGGATCATCATCCATCTCCGCTCAGAACCCCCTTGGAAGAATTTCAAGGTAGTAACTTACTAGGGCGTTAAGAAAGTCCCCTCCCCCCTGAGAATGGATTCACAAATTTGGATCCGATGGTCCAGATTTATTGCAAGGGGAGGAACACAAGGTCCGCCCTCCCACTATCCAACCCGCTAGAGGATGGTTGGAGTGGGGACCACCTGCCACATGGACCAATCGGCGAGAAGAATTGCAAGCGAGCACGATTAAGAAGAAAGGATAACTACACCCCACCCTGCTCCTATCCACTTGTCCTCACCATCACCCAACCACATCCTCTCACATGTCCACTCCATGATGACATCCTACATCACCCGACCATTTACCCAATTCCAACCACAAAAGCCTTCCCGCCTCTCCGTTTTTAAACTTTTTTTCATTTTTGTGTCTCTTTCTAGCCAGTCACCTGTACAGAATATTGTTCAAGGTCTGTCGATCGAGTACCTCCATCCCAACATCATTTTCTACTCACTTCAAGACAACCAGGTAATATCAATCTCTCTAGTACACATACTAATTCATTCAGGGGATTCATAATATGAAGAAAGTGACCCCCCATGCCCTAAAGGCCCGAGAGGCCCAAACCTCTACCAACGTGGAACCTCTCATAGACACAGAGGCCCAAATACTTGACGCATCTTGTTCCTATCACCTGGCTAACCTTCTCTTTGACCTATACAATAGCTACATCAGGGGGTAGGACACATTCCGGGTAGTGGACTCCAGTCTGTATTACCAAATCGCACCCATTGTACACAATTTCTCATAGTTTGTTTCTTGGCTAGTCGCGACGTACATTGACAAAAATAACTATTTTGTCTGCTCCTCTAGAGTAAAAATCCTAGAAGTAAATCCAAAGTTAATCCAAAGAGCCCTTATTTACCCTATTTCTCCATAACCCTATTAGTTCACTGATGTCACCCTAGTGTATCACTATGCAACCATCCGTATTAATGAAAGGTAGTCTTTCTTACAGGTGGTCTTGGCCCCTGACCTACAAGCCCTTCCTATGGATGACAGCTTCCCTATCACCATATTTTTTGAACCCATCCAACCCATCCTATCCCTAACTTCCCATCTGCTGGGGGGTAATCATGCCAGCATAGCTAATAAATCCACATTCGGTTTTTTAAGACAAATGATGCAACCTAGACACTTGTTTCATATTCCAGCCTACCTAGCCAAGGCCATAAGGTTTTAGCTACACCATTTTGCCACTATCTCTTATTTTAGGTACTATTATCTATTGTTCTACCTATTTGTCTATACCCATGAGGATGAGTTTGGGTGTCTGGGTCTTAGCTTGGTGGATGGCAACAAGCAAAGCAAGTATGTTTTTGACAGGGATTTTGTTGTTAGAAAAAGGCTAGATGTTGATGGCTACTCCCAATACATATCCACCTATATGGCCATCTCATATAATAATATTCATGGTTTTTCTTCCCCCAAAGTTCTTCCTCAGCAAAGGGAGCTTCTACAACTCACCGAAGATACTAGGGTGGGGACTGGTACCTTTTTGAGGATCATAACGAGATCAAGATTTATGGCTGTGAGCTTCCCCCATACCATTTATTTGTTTTCATACCTATGAGGATATTTTCCTTGGAATTTATCAGGTAGAGTCTCAACTCAGACCAACTCCACTTTGTCCCTACAAGGAAGGGACATATGTTCAAATTGAGAAAGCCCGTGGGGTCTTTTGTTGTCAACTCCAAGTAGGCCTTCAAGGCAGCTGAATCATTATTGAAGAAAATGAATTTTGAGGTAGGAGATGTCTGGCACTATGACCCACATGGAGTCACTCCTCAAAGGAGGGAGAAGATCAAATTAGCTTCGACCTATGAACATGAATATAGGCCTGAAATTGAATGGAAAGCTAACCTTGATTCATGGCCTATGGATATAGAAATGGAGATTCATCCTTCGGGGATCAAGGACAAAGCCTAAAAGAGAACCTGTAACACCCTCCTCCCACATCTACCGAAGTAGCCAGCCAACGAGGGTAAACATGTGACGAGAGGCTATTATGATATGATTCAACCTGCTAGGTGATCATAAGGAACTAGAATCGATAGAAACACATCAAACATACCTTCCAAATTAGCAACAACACTCCCAGGAGCTATCCTAATCACTCAAGCCCTGGGTCCCACTGAGTTTTTAAGCTATTAAACCTCTGGATGCTCCCATTCTATGGGCATGTCAACATCCTGAGAGTTTTCGACACTCCCACAAGCATGCATGCCTACATTGAGGGACTATTTCCAGCAGACCTGTGCCTCAGTTTGGGAAATTTAAGGCACTCTTCAATCCCAGAATTCCATCCACTTCCTAGAACTTGTTGTAACTTCCGGAATCCAATAAACACATCATGACATAACTAATAAACCAAAAATAACTCCAAGACTAGGCCTATCCATCCCCAACTAGGACTGACATTCTTTCAAACACTTGGCATCGATGCAATCTACAGGTCTAGGATACAAGACAAAGCACGAATGAATAAAAACTCTTATGATACATGACAAGAAGGATCACCACCTTCTCCCTTGAATTATTATGACATCAATTGGCCTTGCATCCATAATTTTAACAATTACAAGTAAATACATGAAATAACCATGACAAGAACCAATCAATTAACCATGCTTATAATCATCATAAAACCATGAAAATAATAGTGATATAACAACCATTAAATCCACATATAAATAAGTACAAAATCAAGAGAACTTAGCTTTTATTAAACATAGGAAAATATGACCAGGTTCGAGACTTCCACGTACCACCTAACCTTAGACATGGCTAAGCCAAAAATCTCTTCAGCTAGTCACCCCCGTGCCATATTCCAAGCATGAATGTGGGATCCCATAAAACACATCAATCCAAAACCATCCAGGGCTTCCAAAGGCCAACCACCTCAACCCATCAAAAATTGATTCCACCTGATGGTCAAACACCACAAAACCATCATTAGATTGGTCTTTACCCAAGCCTTTTAGGGATCGAGAGCATTTATTCCAACCAAGGCTTCTAGGACTAGAAACACAACCCACAGCTTATTCTGGGCTTTCAGAGAGTTTTTCCAACCAGGGCTTCCAGGACTAGTAACTAAACCCACCTAGATCTTCCAGATCATTTTTCCAACCAAGGCGTTCAGGACCAGTAACTCAACCCAAGCTATTATAGGGCTTATAGACCATTTGTCCAACCAACGCTTCCAAGAACTAGTAACTCAACTTAAGTTAAGGAAACATGAGAACCAAGCATAAAAACAAATTAATGAACCTACAACACCATGATTATCAAGGAAATGGAAAGGATAGGAAAATCCATTGTCAATCTAGGAAACCCTTTATGTCAATGCCAGATCACGACCAATAAACCACATGCATGTGTCATGCATGCCAAAACTAGTGTGGAAAACATACATGCAATGCAGTACCTGCACGAAAAACTCATTGTAGTTGATGATCCTGATGTGCTCTTGTGCTTTCCTGCTCTTCCTTTGTCTTCTTTCTCCAAAAATTAAAGTATGTCACGCCCTCCAAGAGTGCTCCAAGACAAATCTAAGTGTCCAAGAGTATGAGAGAGAGATAATAGAGAGAGAGCTCCAAGAATAAACTCACCAAGCTTAACAACTGATCCTCAAAAGGCTTTTTATCACATAGGCCTCTATTTTCTTCATTTACATTATTTTCCTTCATTTTTATCCTCACATGCAACCTGTGACTTTTCACCTCCTTTTTCCCCTAATTTATTTAATTTTCATAAATAAAATGCCAATAAATGCCTCTTTTCCTTTTCAAATCCTTTTCCATTTCCTTTGTTAATTTCCTTAGTCGTAATAAACCAAATGAGCACCCACTAGGATGTTTTCCCCACCATTCAGCTTGGAATACGTGTCCCATGGCTGTGTTCTTATATATTTTTACATGAATTTTTAACCAGGGCTATTATCGAACCCTCCACCTTGGGGGAACACCATCCTTGGTGTTTAATGACACCTATAACCAACAACACTGCTGAAAACAAAACATACTACCCACGGAGCTTTATAACATAGCTCGTTATAGTATTTACAATTATCATCTGCTAAAACATGACAAACATACTCTTTACTAGAGATTTATAACACAACTCATTACGATATTTACAATAACAACAACATATACACACATACACATTTTTCTTCACCTAAAAAATAATGATAATGTCTATGGAGCTTTATAAATCTAGCTCGATACAATATTTACAGTAATACAAACATATACACTTATGCACATTTTATCAACCTAGAAATAAAAAAGGATATGATGTATGCATCCAAAACAAGGGAATCCAAAGGCTCACACCTCCACCCTCAAAGTAATACTAGGATTCACCTCCTTCCTAGGAAGTCCAGAATCCACTATGAGGTCAAATCTGCATCTAATTTCTAGCACTACAATCCAACGCCACTTGTCCTCTTAATATTCACTGACTCATTGTTCCATGGCACACTCCCAATGTTCATCTGATTCCATGTGTCAATGTTAATGACCAAAACAAATCCATCCCTAGCCTTCCTTTCTCTGCTACATAGTCCCTCGGGAAATCTAGTCACTCCCTTTCGTCTTGTCACACACCTTCCAAATTCTGCTGGCACCCCATCTCGGTTATTCCATCCCTACCTTAAAACCATCATACCAGTTATAGCATGCTCATGGAAATCAGTGGGCACTATTGGATACCACTATCACACAATGACCTTACCCCTGAATACTTTACCAACATATTGCTGCATTTACCAATTCCTTTTGTTGTTACTGCTAATGCTTGCCGTTAGTTTTGACCACCCAACTAGGCAATTCATGATATCCTGTACCAAGCACATAATTTCCATTAGATTCAAAATAAATTCAAATAAATTCAAATCATACCTCATCGATGGCACCTTAACAAGGCACACTTGCAATTCTATTCGCTTCCTGTCACAACAATTCAAGCTAGCATATTTGACCAAAGAATTATGTGTAAACATATCACATCAGGTTAGCTCAAAACACAACCATCATAGATCAAAATCATAAATCACATGTAACCATCATAAACCAGAATCATAGATCACACATATTTTTTTTTTACTGAAGTAAGAGTCGAGCCTTCTATATCATTAATAAGGAAAATAAATTACATAAAATACAAGAGCCCACGCAGAACTATGGGCAATGGGCATCAAGCTACAAGTCAAAGCCTCAAACCATACCAACAAAACCTCAGAACTTTCAAAAGACAAAAAATATTAAGACCGTTTGATCATCCCACCAAAGTCCATCAGAAGCAAATCAAATCTAGTTGGCATCAAGCACCCTCATTACATTTAATATCAGATCTGAAGAGAAAAGGAAATCAATTCTGAAAGGATATTAGGTCCACCCATTGAACATGCTCAAGAAATTGATTCCTACCAGGGAACTATTCCTCGTCCAGACTTGCATCTTTAATCTTAACCATCCAATCTCCTCTCCTAATCCAATGACAGTGGAGGATATCGCAGTACCTAGCTGCGTGACGCTTAACCCCCAGATGCACCTACATGCACAATCATTCCCGACCGTAGATCCACCTTGTTTAATCCAACGGTCAAGGCTCATATCACACAGGTCAAGTGCACTGAACATTAACGTGCAATGAGGGCGGTATTCGTTCCCTCCCCTTGGCCACGTGTCACTTGATGAATGGAATCGCTCCCAAATCTTCAGAACTGCTTCCCACTTAGAACGCTTGCGATATACCATATACCGCCCCGAGAGCAGTAAAGTTTCCATTGAAAGAGAACCTGAGGTATTACGACCGCCGAAAAAAACCAGATTCTGGCCCCTTGCAGTAATCCTACTAAGCCATCCCTCCAGAAAACACTCCGCTAACTCAACTCTTTCACACAGTTTCCCTCTAGAGCATCTATCACTGTATTTATCTGGGATGCAGAGGCTAACAATGATCTGTCATTCGCAAAGACCAGATTGTGAAAAAGGTCGTGAAACAAAAAGAAGCCTAGCAATTTGGACCCTGTCTCTGTGGCTTTGATTTGAAACACCATCCGATCTTCATTAGCGTGGTCATGACAATAAACCTTTAATCTACCCTGAGGCATCTCTTGCCACTCCATTTTGACCTTGCACTCATTACTGATCACTCGTTGATTGGCCAGAATATCTGCCAATTTATTGGTCGATCTTCACACATGATTAAACTAACTATGCGAAGGCTCTGAAGGTGAAGCTGAATCGTTGAAAGACCTGGATCAACCTCCAGCATTTAGAGACCTTTTCTGGCACTGTGCCACAGCTGATTGTCTTGATCAAGTTAATAATTAGCTCATAATCAGCTTCAACAATCACATTTTGGTGATTATCCTACTTCATGAAATCAAGACACTATTCCATAACCATAAGCTCTGCCATATTGTTAGTGGCTCTTCCTAAATGGCAATGAAAGATGAAAAGAATGCTTCCATTTTCATCCCTTAACACCCCTCTAAAGCCAACAGTTATCGGGTTGCCTTTTGAAGCCTCATCAATATTGAGTTTCAAAAAACCCTAAGGAGGAGGGTGCCAGAAATCCTATTTAGTGTCCATCTTCACTGCCTTCCTATCTAGGTCCTAAGGCATGAGCCCCTGCATACGCAACCGACTAAGAATCCTCAATTCTGCATATGAAGGGGGTTCTCAGGGGGGTTCTGCATAGTGGTGCCAACCATTTCCTTAATCTAGTTTAAGATCTACTCAAATAGGTAATGGAAGGGACTTTTTTCATTCTTGAAGATTCTTTTGTTCCTTTCTTTCTAGACATTCCATATAATAAAGCCTCGCGTAAGAGCCTAAGTAGTGTCTAGAAATTCATGATCTGAAAAGTTACATCTCCACTTGGTTAGGGTATTGATAACACACCCTTGGTCCCTATCTGTCTACTGGAATATAGAAGCAAAAGTATCCCACAACCAGGAGGTGAAACTGCAATTATTAAGAAGATTCTCCATTGTTTCCTCTTAGGCTTCATAGAGCTGGCATCTGGAAGGCCCCAGAACACCCCTTTTCCTGATTTTATCCCAAGTCAAAATTTTCTTATGATAAACCAGCCACATGAAAAGTTTGATCTTCATCCAGCCTTGATGCCTCCATAGGTTCAACCAAATCCTATCTATAACATGGGATTCCAGCTCAATGAGTAAGCGTTTTGCCTCCTTAAGATTAAAGGAACCCTCATTATTGTTGCCCCATCTCAATCAGTCATGCCTTCCTATCACTAATATCTTCCTTTGTTCCGCCAAATTCGTAAGCTCATTTGCTTTTTCTTTCAAAGGACTGCCATCCCTGTAATCCATGTTCCTCCAAGTTCTCCATTTTCCTACACTGTTGGTTTGATCCCAAAAATCTTTTAAATTGATTAGCCCTTTAGTTTTTGTCTCATTCTTGAGATCCAAAAAGTCCGATGTTAACAGTATAGGTTCTTGTTGCCATTTATCTTCCCAAAATAAGGCCAGATTTCCTTCTCTGATTTCCCAGAAGTTGTTTTTTTGTACTAATCCTCTATTCTCCCAGGCTTTGTTCCAGATGTGTGAGCCTTTTATACTTCTAGACATTCTTATGTGATCACTATTTTTCAAAGTGCCAACATATTTTTCTTTCCAGATACTAGCCCATTGTGCCTTTGGATCTTTGACCCAGCGCCACCATAATTTCACCCCTAAAACCTTGCTAAGAATCTCCGGATCATCCAATCCAAGTCCCCCATGGTTTTTAGGTTTGCAGATTTTATCCTAGGCAACCAAGGCCCATTTCTTTCTTTCCTCCCCCTCACCCCAAATAAAGTCTCCTTGAATGGATCTGAATTGTTGCAAGACTCCTTTTGGTGTTGGGATTGCTGATAGCATAAAAACTAGGATTACTTGAAGAATAACCTTTGTGAGGACCAACCTTCTAGCCAAGTTCAAAGATCTAATAGTCCATTTCTTGATTTTGTCCTGCATCTTATTAATCACTGGCTCCCAAATACTCTTGTGCAAAGGTTTAGCAATTAGCGAAACTCCCAAATATTTTGAAGGGAGGATATCCCTTTGAAAGCCTAGAATTCTGGAGATGTTCTTCTGAATGGCTAAATTAGTATTAAAGAAAAAAATCTTAGATTTGGAAAGATTAATTTCCATACCTAAAGCCATGGCAAAGTCACACAATATTTGTTTATACGCAAGAGCTTCTTTGACCATGGGGATTCCCTGCAGCATGGTATCATCCACAAATTGTTGATGAGTCAAGGCTTGTCCATTATCAGTTAGTTGGAGAACTTTAATCTTACCCACTTCTTTTGCATGCTTTATAGACCTACCCAGTCCTTCCATCATGAGGATGAAGAGAAAGGGAGAGAGTGAGTCTCCCTGCCTAAGGACTCTTGAAGGAACAAAAGTCACCGAGGGAGAGCCATTAACCAAAATTGAAAAGCTAGAAAAAGTAACCAAGGCCATGACCCATCTAACCTAGTTGTGATCAAACCCAAAAGCAATAAGAACTTTCTTGATATAGGTCCAATTCAGCTTATCATAAACTTTAGCTATGTCCAATTGCATGATCATTTCGGCCTTCTTATTTTTGGTGAGAGAGTGCACCACTTCATGTGCTTGAATGATATTATTGAGAATTTGTCTACCTTCTACATATCCAGATTGTTCCACCGAAACTAGAGTAGGAAGAAGAGGTTTGAGTCTATTGGCTACAACCTTATATATTATCTTCTAAACCACATTGCACAAAGCAATGGGTCTAAACCTGTCAGGAGTTTGAGCCAAGTCTGGTTTAGGGATTAGGGAGATAAAGGAGGTATTGAGCACCTTCAAAATAGTCCTATTCCTCCTGGAATCTTCTACTATGTTCAGAATATCCTGTTTGACTATACTCCAGCAGGCTTTGAATAAATCCACATTGAAACTAGCAGCGCCCGATGCCTTACCATTCTGCATTTCTTTAAGGACCTCACTAACCTCCTCTTTAGTCACTGGCCTATTAAGGTGGAGATTGTCCTCTCTAGACACCAACCTGGGTATATGTCTTGTTAGGTCCCTGATGGAATGTTCTCTTTTTGAAATGGTTTCCTTTGCTATATCGCGAAAGTGTTAAACTAGCACAACTTCTATTTCTTCATGAGAATTGAGAAGATTATCACCCTTGTCCTCGATCTAATAAATCCTATTATGAGCTCTATTCGCAATTGTGGATCTATGGAAAAATCTAGTATTTTGCTCACCTTCTTTTAGCCATTGAACTCTAGACCTTTGTCTCCAAAATATTTCCTCTTGTTTACATAAATGCTCCCAATCTTGATGATATTTGGAAACCTGATCACTTTTGTCTTTATCAAAGCCATCTGTGATAAGGGCTTGGTTGAGTACTTGCATTTTACCTTCAACAGATTTTTTAGCTTCAAAAATATTTCCATATTTGTTCTTGTTCCAATCTTTGAGCCTGAGCTTGATGTGCTTTAGTCTTTTTTGAAGAAGGAAAATTCTTGAGCCCTGAATATTCAAATCTTCTAACCACCAGGTGGCAATGTTTCTAATGAAATCTGGGTGGAAGAGCCAGATATTCTCAAATCTAAAAGGTCTATTCCTCGGGGTACCAATGCCCTGAACCTCCAGTTCAACCGACCAGTGATCTGAGCCTCCGAAGGGGAGAACTATTGCTATCATTTCCTTGTCTATGAGCATAAGGTCCTCTGAGATTATGAATCTGTCTAATTTTGAGGCCACCTAAGACTCTCCTCCTCTTTTCTTGTTCTAGGTAAAGAGACCATTACTTGTTACAATATCCACTAACTTCATATTATCTATGAAAGTTTGAAATGCTAAAGAGTCTTTACTTGGAATTCTGGTTCCCCCTTTTTTCTCTGAAAGTGATTTGATCATGTTGAAATCACCCCCCAAGATCCATGGTATTCATGCATGTCTATCTTTGAGATCCTCCAGAGCATTTAGAAACCTAAGTTTATCATCCATTCTTTGAGGGCCATACTTATTCGCTACCAGGTAGGTTTCCTTATCTCCCATAGGTTGAATGACCACAGATAAATAATCCCTAGATGTCTTAGCATCTATTATGCCAATTTTTTGGGGGTTCCAAAGAGTGAGTATACCTCCTGCTATATTCTCTATTTTGACTTCCAGAAACTCAAATCGATTGATCCATTTACTCTGTATTTCTTTTATTTTTTGAATGGAACATTTGGTTTCCTGGATTAAGATCACATCTGGAGCTACTTGTTTCATTCTATTACTCAGTAATCTTTGTTTTCTTTTACTACCTAGACCCCTGATATTCCAAGAAGTGAACTTCATAATTAAATATTTGTAAAGGAGTAGCTAGTTAGGTCTTTCGTCTTACCTGAATATATCATTAGCTTTCCACATTCCATCAATAGTTCATTCTGCTTTTTTGTGCCTCTTTTCTTTCCTAGGTTTCTGGGTGCTAATCCAGGGGTGGTTTTCATCATTTTCACACCTTCGTTGCCCTGAATTTCATTGTTTCTTTTCCTCTCCAGCCCTTTGGTTTGGTTTTTCCATATAAACAGCTGCTGCACTCTATTGAACTCCTCTGAAGGTAACAAATCTACCCCTTGCCCAATTCCTTGATTCAAGAAACCTTCCAGATCTAGGTTCTCTTTCTCAAGAATCTCATGTAGCTCATGGTCCTCCATTCCCATCTCACTCTGGGTCATTTCATGGTCCATCTCCAGCTCTACATCACTCATCATAGTTTATTTTTGTTTATTATTATCTTGTGTTTGATCACTATCTTCTTCTTTCCCCTCCTCCATTGGACTTCCTCCCTTTGCCTGATATGCTTTTGTTGTCCCTTCTTCCTCTTCGAGAACTTGGAACCTATTCTGACTGGCTTGTTTCCCTTCTAATTTTTGTATCTTTTGCCCCATTTTGCTTCCTTTTCCTTTATGTGCCACTTTGTGAAATCTTTCAATATCTTTCATTGTATTAGCTTTACTCTTATTCTCTATTTTACTGAGAGGGCAGTCTCTGAATAGGTGCCCATGCTCATGGCATTTATGACATCTAAATGGAATATGTTCATAATCTATTGTTTGAACCTATTCTTCATCAAATACTTATAATATTACTCATCCGGTAGAGCTCCAAAGAGGTCCATCTCCACACATATTCTAGCAAAGGAAGTATACTTTCCCCTTCTAGTGGCCTCATAAGCTTTGACAAAACGTCCTAACTTATTTCCTATGGCAAATAATGATTCTGTTTGCCAGTAATCAAGAGGTAGAGAATAGAGTCTTACCCAAACTGGGACCGAAGTAAAAGTCTCACGCTCCAAAACAAAATTCATAATCCATGATTGCATATAGAGGCCTGCTGCAACATAAAAGTAGGGCCCTCCTTCAAACACTCTATCCTTATCTCTAATAATTGCAAATACCACAGTGAAGAAACCCTTTGAACCAAGATGTAGGTCAATACTTCCTTTTGGTTTCCAATTGTATTTGATCCACATTTGTAAAGCTTTTTTAGTGGGCCATAAACCCATGAATTTACAAATGATTACATATGTCTGCATGTTGTCCCTGTGCACCTGCAGAGCAGGATCATTTAATATGACTCTGGGTGTAACCGCAGCTTTGGGTTTACATGGTCCCTTTTATGCTTTGTCTTTTGTTCCTTGTTCCTTGTCTTCTTCCTCATTTTTCTTAGTGCTATTATATCCCTTGATTAAGTACCCTCTTGTTCCTCTTCACTATGTTTCCTTCCTTCTGAAGGGCCTCTATCATTTTCCATTGATTTTTTACCCGTCTTGGCCACAACCTGCTTGTAGGAGGGAGTGGAGCTCCCTCCTTTGTGAGATTCCATGGAGAACAACCTCTGCAAAAGCCTATAACCCTAGCTAATCGCCCTACGCAGTATCCGTCCATAACCTCGATACCATCATAGATCACTTGTAATCATCATAGACCAAAATCATAAATCACACACATAATAAAACTGAAATAAAATATTGATACTTATCCTTTAATCAATCCTTAGCTTTTACCTTTGTCTTTATTACATACACACGCTGGATCGGTTGCCATACACGACAAAAACCCAGTGCATTTTCCTCAACCATGTGCACATACACATACTGTGCATTACACACATACAACACATACACCTACACCCAATGTACGATACAACACAATACATACATACACCTACACCCGGAGTACGACACAACACATATACATACATAAAGTACAACACAATGAATACATATGTCATGATACAGTGACTACAAAAGTCACATACATAGTACTGCATGCTCGCAACACAACATGTATGACATGTGCACAATACCACCTGTACACAGTACCACCAGTGCATAAAACCACCTGCACAACATGTGCACAGCATCACATGTACACAACACCACCTGCACAATTCATACACAATGCCACATGTACATCATACCACCTATACAATGTGTACACAATGCCAGACCTACACAACACCGCATGCGTGATTTGTACACGACACCACATGTACACAACATATGCACGACATTTACACAGCACCACTTGCACACAACACCATATGTACATAGCACCACATGTACAACATGCACATAACACCATATGTACATAGAACTTCATATATGACATGTACATATCACCCTACGTACAAAACACTACATATCCAACATGCACAAAGCACCATATGCACACAATGCCGCATATCTGTCATGCACACAGTAAAATATGTACACAACACCGCATATTCAACATGGACATAACACCATCTATACCTAGTACTGCATATGAAATATTCACACAACATTATATGTACTACCATGTACATAACATTTCATAAACAACATGTTAACACACTATACATACACCACATCAAATGTGCACAACATCACAGATGCAACATGTAAAACATATACAGCATATGCACAACATTAGTACCACACATCTAAAATCACACTATCTCTACGAGGCAACCTTTCTTCCAGTGTCTCTCCTTCATCCATGCTTATCCTAGCATGTCGCAGACCACGTTTCTTTCATTTCACCGATGTATCCCTCAGTATAGCATGTCCATAGAATATACATAATATAATCACATAATATCAACTCATAACCACATGATACTAACCTCGTAGGTTTGTCAGAATACTCTCCCACTTGATTCCTCATAAATTAGGAACCTCTTCATGTCATTCACCTACATAAGCAATCATTCCTCCAAAAAAATGATCCCTAACAACCCTGCATTAGTGGTGCATTAGGGGATTTTTGAGGTCTAAAATGGGCCTCCTAAGAAAAATGTACAACCAAAATAAACTTTATAAGGACCAATAGGATTTAAGATGATGATGTAAACCATGGGGGATGATTCACCATTTTTGAAGTAAAAAAGTAAAAATAATAAACAATAAAACTACTTTTTCAACTTGTATTTTGAACTTATCTCCCTAAATTTTTACTCAAATTTCAAGTGGGAGTACTCGTTAGATGCAAAATTAATTCCTCATCCAAGGAGTACCCATGTTGCATACTTTTGATGGACCCTACTACAAGAAAAAATGAGAAATACATGAAAAAGCATGATTGCAATCATGTTTTTCATGTATTTCTCATTTTTCGTGTAGTAGGGTCTATCGAAAGCATGCAACATGGGTACTCCTTGGATGAGGAATCAAATTATGCATCCAACGAGTGTTTCCGCTTGAAATTTGAGTAAACCTATACATAGATAAGCTGAAAATACGAGTCCAAAAAACAGTTTTGTCTTTCTACCCTCTAAAATTTGGTGATGTAATCTAATCTTATTTTATTATTTCCACTATTATTTTATAATTTCCTTAGGAGGCCCATTTTAGACCTCAAAAATCCCCTAATGGTCAGACAGTGGCATAGATCCATACATACATACATACATATAAACATTAGCATAAAACAATCATGATCATGTTAGACAATGACATACATACACACACACATATATATACATATAAACATTAGCATAAAAAAATCATGATTCATGATGACCTTGTTAGACATGACATACATACATACATACATGTATACATATATTGACATCAACATAATCATGATCACAACATAATTTCTAGATACCATAAGGTCAAGGTTAAGAGAACTTCCTTTATCTGTGCAACACATGTACAACATCAAGAACAACAATTCCTAATGTAGCTAAGGCATCTGATGCCTCAAATCCATTTACTTTACCTTTACTGATTACTTTTCTCATGATTGTCTCGCCATCGTCCATTTACACGAATTGACCCAACCAATCCAACTAGTTGTTATACGCTTGCCTTCAAGTGCCCTTATACATGCACTGAGCTTCATCCAAGCCCATACATCATCTGTTGGGTTTCATTCAACTCTCTCTAGCCTCCATTAACTTTCCTCTTTCCCAAACAATTGCCTGGAATCAAGACTTAAAATGTAAGACAAGAAACAAACAGGAATAAAACCATGAAAACCAATAACAATATGACACCGCAAACAAAGTGGCAAGGCTTGCACTAGACATAAACAAAACGACAAATCAAGCTCAATAAATCACAAAAGAACAAAAACACAAGACTAGCAACAAACACCATGACTCAATCCTGATGGTTCCCAAGGAAAGCTCAACCCTAGCCTACTTCAAGATTTCATGGCAACCTCTCTTTGCCATGCAATCTCCTACATCATATTGCCATAAACACATAACTGTCAGTGCATAAATAAATATAACAGTGCACTGGTTAACTTACCTTTTTGTGCCAAGCATGTTTCTTTCAACTGAACACATCCACGCCATCTCTCGAGGGACTCCAATTCCTATGATGGATCTAGCTATAACTATACGACAACTATTATACTTGTCAAATACATGTCTATGAATATATCACATATCCAGCTAATGCCATATGAAATCAAGGTTAAGAAGATTTCCAGTATGCAAAACACTCATTCATTTGGAATTAGGGTTTCCAAACATAGCCAACGAAATTATTTCCCAATTCCTTTTCTTTTACCATTTACCTTGCTACAATTGAGTCTTACTATATGTTATCACTTCACCGAGTTGTTAAGTATATATAAGCAAATCGATCATTACCTTATCAGGCTAATACCAAGCATGTTGCCCTACAACTATTCACACATGTTAGCCACATGTTCCACAAATCAAAGCATCATATCTATAAATTTGGAATCAACCGTTACCAATTCTAACAACTAGGTCATAATCAGCTAACAGTAATAAGACATAATGCTATAACTATCACCTATTACACTCAAGTACATGTCAGCTATCTCAACACATACGTGTTAGTAAAACCATCTTAAAACAAGATCATTTCTTGATGCAATCTTATAGACCCATATGTTGAAAAGTGGGCAACAAGAAATGTTAAATTTAGAATGTGCTAAAAATAGCATGTCTAAAAATAGCAATTTCGTCAGTGAGGTCATTGGCCACCTTGGGTGAGAGGTGAAATTGCTAAAAATAGGAAGTTCTAAAAATAGCATTTCTGGGTCCCTTCCTATTTATAATAGTCCCTGGTCTACCTATAGGAAGTAAAATCGAATTTGGTCTTAACAACAGTTTAAAATATTAATTGATTAATCTCCATGAGTTAATTAGTTGGAAAAATTAAACTTGAAGTCTTTGTGAGAACATGAAAATTAGTTGTCCCACTGATTGAGGAATTTATCCTTTACTCTCTCCATTAATTGAGGAATTAAGTATGAGTTCTATAATGAGAGAATCAATTGACTTAGTTCTAACTAGTCAAGTCCAGTTAGATTATTTTAACAAGTTGTTAAAATAATAAAATATAGTTTGTTAATGCTTCCATGCATGTGACAACTATTAGTTTATATAACTGAGGATTCACTCATGGATAATTGTTGCATGTCAGTTCTGCCAGAGACCCAATTGAGATCAGATGAGGGACAGTGTACTATCAGATGCTTGGATCTTCCCATGGAATATTCCTTGCATGCAAGAGGAACTAGTGTCCTCAAGGATTGCGTAGTTGGACCTATGGTTGACAGCAGGTATGATTTGGGGCCAATGCTCACATGTTATGAATTGGACCCCAATCAAAATTACGCAAGGAAATAACAGATTGGTGGACTTGAGCCTACATATTGAGGCATAGTGAGTCTAAGATCTTCATCTTTTGATTGCAGAGAGTATAGGATAGCTCTTGAGCTGATATTTTTTGTAACCAGAAGAGGATTTCCACTTGATTGATAATACAGTGTTGGGGTTTTTATGCTGGTGCTTTCCCCAGTGATATATCTGTGTTATGTGTGATTATTTCTCTTGATCAGTTATATGTGTTTATGGTTGATGTTTCTCATGAATTCGATTTTGCTTCTGCTTAATGTTTTGTAGAAGTAGATCATGTGTTTTTCTTTAGTCCATTGCATTACCAGTTTGATCTATAGGTGAAATTTCTACATGGTATCAGAGATATCTGATTTGTAGAAAAATTCTACATGGTATCAGGGCACAGTTAATCAAACAAGGAACAATATACAAGCAAGAGAAAGAAATTTGAAATTTATTATTCGGGATATAGATATCTAGTTCTCATCACAGTTAATATTTCATCCATATGGCCTTCACTGGGTTTAGGTTTGAGTATGCCCTTGATGGTAGCTCAAACTACATAGCTTGGAAGGATCGCATGGAGGCAGTATTGGAAGATAATGGCATTAAGGAATTCATTGATCAAGATGTCCCTAAGCCTACTGATGCTACTCAAGTTGCAGACTGGAAGAAGAATGTGGCTAGAGCTAGGAGAATCATCCTAGAGGGATTTCGAGATCACATAGTCCCAAGCCTCCATGGGAAGGAGACTCAATTTGCGATGTGGAAAACATTGAAAGATTTATATAAGAAGAGCAGTCATCAGAGGAAGTTGGCACTAAAGGACAAGCTTCAAAAGATCAAGTGTGAGAAGGGCGATACGATCACTACATTCCTGAACAAGCTCACCAACTGCAGAGATGAGCTTGCAAGCGTAGGGGTCACTACCGCTGATGATGATATGGTGAGTCTAGCACTCCTTGGCCTTACTAAGAGCTAGAATAGCTACTAGGAATCCGTGAATGGAAAGGACAAATTGCCATATTGGGAACGACTGTGGTCGTATTTGATGCAGGATAAGATTAGATGAAACACCATAGATGGAGCTTCTTCATCAAAGAATGATGATGAAGAGAACTTGGCTTTAGAATCTAAAGCTAAGAAAGGGAAAGGGAAGGCATCCCAACCCAAGTCTTCTCAAGGAGGGAAGAAGTTTGACAAGTTGAAGGTGTTGCCATGAGTTGGGTCACTATGCTACTAGTTTCCCAAAGAGGAAGAAGTCCAAGGAATTTGATGGTGATGCTCTAGCTTCACAATTTGAGATGGATTTCTCACTTATTGCATGCATGGTTTCATCCAGCATGGGATGTGCTTGGTACTTGGACAGTGGAGCTTCTTTCCACATGTCAAGTGACAAGACTATTTTCAGCACTTTGGAGGAGAAGGATCTCCAGATACGGATTGAAGTGGGCGATGAAAGAAAGTACTATGTCTCAGGTGAAGGTACGATTGTGTTTCAGAGGGAGAATGGTTCTCCCCTCTCTCTTTCTAATGTTATGTATGTACCAGGGCTGAAAAAGAATCTTGTGTCCATTGCTTTGCTTGAGAATAAAGGCTATTATGTAGTCTTTAGTTTGGGAAAGGTTTTCCTAAGGCATATAGGCACTGGATAGACCAAACAGATTAGGATTCGAGTGAACAATCTCTATAAGTTATAGGTAGAAGAGTTTTCTACTTTGAGTTCCAAAGCAGAGGTGATGCATGGCCAAGATATTGGTGAGTTATGGCATAGGAGACTGGGCCACTTGCATCATGGGGCCTTGAAGATCATGCAACAAATTTCTACCGGATTACCCAAGTGCAAGCTAGAGCAAGTGAGCACATGCAAAGGTTGCACTTTGGCTAAGTATGAAAAATATTCTTTTCATGATTGGGATGGTAGAGCAGGAGAAGTTATGGAGCGAGTTCATTCAGATGTATGCGGCTTCTCTACAGCCTCCATTGGAAAGCAAAGGTATTATGTTATTTTTGTTGATGATTTTTCTTGTAGATGTTGGATCTACTTCATGCAAAAGAAGGATCAAGCCTTCTTGAAGTTTTGTGAGTTCAAAGCTTTGTAGAGAAAGAATTAGGGATGAAAGTAAAGGCCTTGCGAAGTGATAATGGTTGAGAGTATATTTCCCAATAGTTTAATGACTTCTGTGCTTCATAAGGAATTAAACGGGAACTCACGGCACCTCATAACCCACAACAGAATGGGGTGGCTGAAAAGAAAAAAAAATCTGTTGTGGGCGTAGCTCGATTGATGTTGCATGACCAAGGCTTACCACTTCATCTGTGGGCTGAGGCATGCAATACAATAGTATATCTTCATAACAGAAGTCCTCATCGTATTTTGGGGATGAAGACACCTATGGAGGCTTTTTTGGGGAAGAGACCAGATGTGAGTCACTTCCAGATCTTTGGATCACCAGTCTTCTGTCATGTGACCAAAGATGCTCAGAAGAAGGTAGACCCAATAGCTGAGTTGGGAATACTTATGGGGTACATGGATACACCTCACAACTATCATGTGTTTCTACCTACCAGTCAGAGGACCATAGAGTGCAGGGATCTGAAGTTTGATGAGTAGTGAGCCATGTGAGTATCACTTAAGAGGGAGCTCAAGCTGCATGGTGATGACGAGGAACTATTAGTTCCTAAGGAGGAGGAGCCTCTTGATGATGTGGAGTAGCCGCATGCAGATATTCCAGTTGTGGAGATCACACTACTGGAGAGTCTTCCAGAGAGGGGTAGAAACGCTCACTGGAAGCTAACAGATTGATGCAGGATGTGAGAGAGAATGTGGGGCAGCCATCCTCTTAGCGCAGACAGAGGAGATCTCTCAATAGATACACTAGCTACATGGCCTCGATTGGGGAGTGTGTAGAGACCGAGTCTTCTTCTTTTGAGGACGCAGTGCAACAACCAGTTTGGGTGGATGCGATGGTAGAGGAGTATGATTCTATCATGCAGAATAGTGTATGGGATTTTTTTCCTAGATTGGGGGACAAGTCAGTGGTTACTTCCCGATGGCTTTACAAGGTAAAGCAAGCAGCTGATGGTAGTATTGAGAAACACAAGGCAAGTTTTATTGCCCATGGTTTCTCACAGGTTGAGGGGATTGACTATGATGAGACCTTTGCTCCTATTGCAAGGTACTCATCGATTAGATCGATTCTAGCACTATTAGCATAGATGGGTTGGCAGATCCATCAGATGGATCTGAAGACATCATTCCTAAATGGGGAGATTGAGGAAGAGATATACATAGAGCAGACAGAGGGATTTGAGACCTTATATCATGAGTCACATGTGTGTCAGATCAAGCGAGCATTGTATGGGCTGAAGCAAGCACCTCGTGCTTGGTATACCAGGATCGACAACTATTCACCGGGTAGGGCTTCACCAAGAGTGAAGCGGATGTGAACCTCTACCACATCATTATAGATGGTAAGCTATTGATTATTGTACTTTATGTCAATGATCTAATTTTGACAGGTGATGATTAGTTGATCAAGTCTTGCAAGAAGGATCTTGCAAGAGAGTTCGAGATCAAGGACATGGGCCTCATGCACTACTTTCTAAGCATGGAGGTGTGGCAGAGAGATGGGGAAGTTTTTGTGTTTCAAGGCAAGTATGCCATTGAGATACTCAGGCGCTTCCACATGGAGATGTGCAAGCCCATGGAGACTCCTCTAGCAAGTAACTGGAGGAAGGAGGATGCTACTTCAGGTGAGGTAGTAGTTGCTACTATTTATAGGCAGCTTGTGGGTTCACTCATGTATTTGGTGAACACACGACTAGATTTGTCCTTTGCGGTGAACCAGCTGAGTCAAGCTATGGTTCAACCAACCAAGTTATTTTGGAAGGTGGCAAAGCATGTGTTGAGATATCTTAGAGGCACTACACAGTATGGATTATGGTATAGGCAGACAAAGGGAGTGAAGCTCCAAGGCTTCACAGATGTAGATTAGGTAGGTAGTCCATCAGACAAGAAGAGCAATTCTGGAGGAATCTTCAACATTGGGTCAGTTGCAGTTTCTTGGTATAGCCGGAAACAAAGATTAGTTGCACTTAGCATAGCAGAGGTAGAGTACATGGCAGCTAGTCAAGCTGCATGTGAAGCTATCTGGATGCGGAAGATTCTAGTGGGATTGTTTGGTCAGATGATGGATCCTATAGTGATATATTGTGATAATTAGAGTTGCATTAAACTCTCTGAGAATCCATTGTTTCATGACAGGTCCAAGCATATAGATATCCGCTATCATTATCTACTGGATTGTGTAGTCAAGAGGATCATGATGTTGTAGTACATATCGACTGAGGAACATGATGCAGATATTTTGACAAAGGCTTTGTCAAAAGGCAAGTTTGAGTTCCACAGAGACAGGATTGAGGTTACTGATAATCCCTTTCTTGTTGAGAGGGAGTGTTGAAATGTGGGCAACAAGAAATGCTAAATTTAGAATGTGCTAAAAATAGAATGTGCTAAAAATAGAATGTCTATAAATAGCATGTCTAAAATAGCAGTTTGGCCAGTGAGGTCATTGGCCAGCTGGGTGACAGGTGAAACTGCTAAAAATAGAAAGTTATAAAAATAGCATTTCTGGGTCCCTTCCTATTTATAGCAGTCCCTGGTCTATCTATAGGAAGTAAAATCGAATTTGGTCTTAATAGCAGTTTAAAATATTAACTGATTAATCTCCATGAGTTAATTAGTTGGAAAAATTAAACTTGAAGTCTTTGTGAGAGAACATGCAAATTAGTTGTCCCACTGATTGAGGAATTTATCCTTTATTCTCTCCACTAATTATATGAATTAAGTATGAGTTCTATAATGAGAGAATCAATTGACTTAGTTCTAACTAGTCAAGTCCAATTAGATTATTTTAACAAGTTGTTAAAATAATAAAATATAGTTTGCTAATGCTTGCATGCATGTGACAACTATTATTTTAGATAACTGAGGATTCACTCATGGATAACTGTTGCATGTTAGTTCTATCAGAGACCCAGTTGATATTAGATGAGGGACAATGTACTATCAGATGCTTGGATCTTCCCATGGAATATTCCTTGCATGCAAGAGGAACTAGTGTCCTCAAGGATTGCGTAGTTGGACCTATGGTTGACAACAGGTTTGATTTGGGGCCAATGCTCACATGTTATGAATTGGACCCCAATCAAAATTTCGCAAGGAAATAGGGGATTGGTGGACTTGAAGCCTACATATTGAGGCATAGTGAGTTTTATCGGGAAATCTAGTGTCCATGCAAAGCTGCTAGCCCCACTAAGACGGGTAGTTATCTTAGAAACAATCAAACTAAAGTTACTTTTGTTTTCCTTCATGAGAAGTAGATAGGAGAGGAGCAAAGAATACCAACCTCTATCTTTCACTTGGTTCCTTGCTTTTTCCTTCTCCCCTATGACAGATCTTTGCCGCTCCTTCCTTGCTTACCCTGCTTCAAATAGTACCTGTAAAGTCAAAGCAGCATAATACCTTCAAAGTACTGGGATCTACAATCATAAACAATATAGGACTAGATATATATTGACCACACAAATGCATATATCATCAAACATACAAGAATGTGGAGGAAAACTTGAATAGCTTTATTAATAAAAAGAGTAGAAGAGACGATTGCAACCCATTGATCTGACCCAGTGTCATCCTCCCAGCATGAAATCCCTTCTTCACCTCATGAAAAGCTTAGATCACCCAACACTATGATGTTCCACCAGGAAACTAACAACACTTCCTTACAAGATGCAAAATTCCAGCCTCTGGATCTCTAGGATGAGGGATCCATATATAAATGTTTGTAGGGGGGTGAGTCAGCTTCTGGGATTTTGATTAGTGTCCTCTCTCTAATAGTTCTTGGTTCCACTTGGAGATTCATGATCTCTTACTCATCCCTGGGCGAATTCAGAGAGGCAAGTCTCACAGGAGAAGTTTCTGGAAGATTCCACGATCATCCACCTTGCAAACTGCCTCTGCCATTTGTCTACTCTCGCCCATCGCACCCTACAGAAGAGCTCTTTAGTATGAATCACACTTTTTGCATGTGGCAGGCGAGATGCATCGGACCCTTAGCACTGAGCAGTCTGTATGGTCCATTTTTGACCAGGATTGAACAATTTTCTGTGGAGAACTTCTGGGAGATGATGTAATCAGCTGACCTTGTTCCTTTAGGGTGTGAAACAACACTTTTAGGGACTCAGAAGCCCTTGGTTTATGGACATATATGATTGGGATTGTAGTGCCCAAATATGTCTATAACAGTTTCCCCTTAAAGCATGAGGTCGTAAATCTTTTGATGTCGAGTGAAATGCTTTATCATGAGGATCCGAGGTTTTTCAAACTGGAAGGCGACCTGTAACAAGATACAATAAAATACATTATCTTCATAATATTTTCATGATCTAGCTGAGGTGAGCATTTCCATGCTCAGCTTTATATATTCATTTTCATGTACATAGGACAGACAACCGTCTGTGGCAAACTGATGATGCTGATAGAGCCATCATCCTTTGATTCGGATGATCATCTGTGCAGCAATTATGTACATTTGATGTCTTTATTTTCCTGAATATAACGCAACCTGGATGGATGAAACTAGATCCAGGGTCTTCAAACTCATTCTATCTTCACCCAAAGTACAAGTTGATCCATGTGAAAAGATGTTCTGGAGTCGAACATGGAAATACATCACCTGATTACCAGCCAATGATGTAAGTTGTTAATAGACGTGAGAGGAATCATCGATAATGATGATGACCCTCAAGGTATGGCCGTACAATTCACGTGGTGTGAAAATGGGACTTGGCGTCGAACACCACGCAAAATCTTTCAGTCGAAGGCCATAGATGTAAACCTGTTGCCGGAAGTGAGAAACTTTCCATTGAGGCATGCAAGCTTCAAAGTACTGAAAGGGTTGTTCCTAGGTTGGCTTCTTGGATAATGAGCTGATGTCGACAAGAAGTGACCCATCGTAGGAGGGCCTTAATGAATCCTGCGCATCTACGACACGGAACAGAGCAAATGATTTTGTGGAGGTGAAAATGACTTGATGATACATGGTTCAGGGTGGCGGTCATGAAAGAATGAAGGGTGAAGGTATTACAACAGATGAGACACAAGCTGGCTTGGTGAATTCCCTGAGTGACTTCTCTTGAACATATCAGTGACACTGAAATGGATTGGTAGCGTTAACCCCAAAAATGGATGGTACGGTGGACCAATGGTGATATGACCGGTGAACGGAAGAACCCAACCCAACTCAATCATGGTGACTGAGTCAAAGTGTCATGTTCAACAGTGACTTGCTACCAATAAAGTTTCTTCAAGTTTTCTTCCCAATTTTTCCCAGTCATTGCTGACCAGTACCTCTTTATTTTTGTCAAGCTTGAGGAGGATAACATATTCTTGTTCTATAATTCACCATTCGGGCGAACCTGTCGCTATATTTTAGCAAGTCTAGCATCAGTGAAACTCGTTCTTGTCCATTTGGATGAGTTTGTCGCTATTAGGTTTTAACGAGTTTAATGACAAAGATAACTAGGTCTCTTTCAATTTTAGAGAGTCTGAAAGAAATGGAAAGAAGACTCCGAAGATTCTTTTTCGTTGTATAATCCCTTAAGTCTGAAAAAG